>CAUYRH010006289.1:0-43996 GCA_963574655.1 Perodicticus potto
TTACACCAGTGATCTCTTCAAATCTAAGCTTCACATCCTCAGATTCAGGAAAGCCACCACCAATATCAAGGAGGTACATACTGAAACCAACCTCCGCTCCCATGTCAAAGACACAGCCGGCATCAGAGATTGCCTGCATGCAGGTCTCAGGATCAGTACAACCACTTACTACGTGAAAGCTGACACCAATATTTAGCTCTTTTGCCCATTCCAAAAGAAGTCTACTGGTTTTGAGGGTGGCACCAACTTTAACACTGAGTCGACAGACTGCTTTGGAATCATCAGTGGCAATCCTCAAAACCAACTTGGCATTTGGATGTGCTCTGGCAACTTTCATCAACTCGACTTCCCTGTCAAAAGTCATCATCTGGACCCCATTATTGGCAGCATACTTAATTTGAGACACTTATTTACAAGGATTTGCATAGATAATTCTCTCTGGAGGCACTCTGAGACTTTGCACCAATTGTATTTCAGTCTTGCTAGCACAGTCAAATCCTGTCCCAATGGCAGGGAGGGTCTTCATAATGGCTCTGCTGTCATTACATTTGACTGCATAAAAGGGAGTGACACGAGGAAGGGCTTTTAGCCATCTTCAGTGTTTCTTCAGAACATCTCTGAGATCTGCTACATAGAAAGCATCCTTATTATCAGCAGAGGAAACTTCATTGATTTTTTGATCCAGAATGTCCTTGGCAGTAAAACCTTCATCAAGCAAGTGGTAGTCAAACTCTTCATTACTAATGTTATTCATGGTTTCTTGATGTTTCTTTGAAAAACTAAGAGCTGGAATTTAAAGAAATACTTTCAGCTTCTCACAAAGGCAATTCTCCAGGAATTCTGAATCCCACTGCGTGTGTCCTCCAAACAACAGTGGAAACGTTCTTAGAGCATCTGGGCGCCGCAGGCCAGCCCCATGGAGAAGCCAGAAAGCCGGAGGAGCCTCAAGAGCACTCAGCTGCTCCTGCCGCACTCTACAGAGCCTGGCTCCCACCTGCAGGAGATGCCGGCCTGAGACGGTGCCATAGGCCGGGGCTGCAACTTCAGGGACTGACCTCCACATTTTCAATGTCAATAGAAAATGGGTTATAGAAAAGCTGTATGTCCTGTTCATTAAATCTAAATTGGAACTCCTTTTGCAACTTTTCCAGTGAATCCACACGTTTTGTTTGGGAATGCAACCAGTGGTTTTTCCGTTAACAGATTTTGCGGGCCTGGGATGAGTCCGCTGCTAAACAGGACAGGCAGTGGAGGCAAAAAACACCCAGGGGGCTGGATAAACATCCTCGGTGGGCTGCATGTGGCCCGCGGGCCGTAGTTTGAGGACCCCTGCTCTAGCACCTCACAGAATGTGACTCTCTTATTGGTAAAAGAGTCTTTGCAGAGGTAATCGAGTGCAAATAAGTCAGTAGGGTGGGCCCTGATCCAGTGTGACTGGTGTCCTTAGAAAAGGGAAATGTGGAGACAGACATGCATGTGAGAAGGGAGCCGTGTGAAGATGAAGGCAGAGAGCACAGTGATGTGTCTGAAGGCCAAAGAACGCCAAAGATTGCCAGCAGCCACAGAAACTAGGAGAGAGGCACGATCACATTCTCCCTCACAGCCCGCAGAGGGAACCGACCCTACAGACGCCTGGATCTCAGACTTTCAGCCTCCAGAACGGTGAGGCAATACATTTCTGTGCTGCTGACTGAACAGAGAAGAGGAAGAAAGAATACTTCCAGGCCTGGGGCAGACTTGAGCACAGGCCGTGGGCTGTGCAGCCAGAGCTCTCTGAGGATGCTGGCTGCTACCGGGCTGGCCAGTCCTGACCGTGAGGGCCAGAAGGATGCAGCCACATACCTTGCCCAGGTGGAGAAAACCCCACTGATCACCATGCCTACGTGTGCTTCACTCCTGGCTGGGCTTCCTCAAGGACCAACCCTCTGGGCTGCAGCTTCTAATTTCCGGCATGAGGCTACATGTATTAATGCATCTTCCTGGATTTGCTTAGGAGGGGGCTCTCCACCATGCTCACAAACCTCTCCAGCCACCTCCTGCCTGTGACTGCTCTGCCAGAGTGGCTATCACCCAGGGCTGTGGTGTCTGCACTTCTCTGCTGTGACTGAAGGGTGTTCTCTTGACTTTCCTGCCTGCAGAGCTTGTACCTGGGGAAGTAGCAAGGCTCTTAGAGCTAAGGTGGCAGAGCCTCACCTCTGAAAAATTATCTAGGACAGGGATCCCCAGCCCTAGGGCTGCAGACTGGTATCAGTCTCTGGCCTGTTAGGAACCGGGCTGCACTGCAGGAGGTGAGCAACATGACTGGAGATTTGATTTGGCTGGGACATATAAAAGGGAAAGTTGGCTAGTGAGCAAAGCTTCATCTGTATTTACAGCCCCTCCCCATCACTGGCATCACCACCTGAGCTCTGCCTCCTGTTAGATTAGCTGTGGCATTCGATTCTCACAGGTGCACAAGCCCTACTGTGAACAGAATGTGTAGGGGATTAAGGTTTCGTGCTCCTTATGAGAATCTAATGCCTGATGATCTGAGCAGAAGATGTAATGCACTTCAATTGTCCCAAAACCATCCCGACTCCCACCCCACCCTAGTCCATGGAAAAATGGTCTTCCATGAAACCAGTCCATGGTACCAAAAAGGTTGGGGACTGCTGATCTAGGAGACTGGCTGTTGCTTTTGCTCGTGTGTTATCACTTTTTTTTTTCAAAACAGCCCCCCTGTGATGTCTTGAGTGGACACCCAACTAATTAAACAAGAGGCAGTGGGCAAAGGGGGTGGAGGAGAGGCAGTTGCAGAACCATCATTCTGGTCCAGGGCCCTGTTATCAGGTATAGAACTGGGCCACAGAGGGAAAATGACTTATCTAAGGTCACAGAGACAGTTGGTGGCTAGGCAGGACTAAACCCCATGTCCCCATGTCCCTCTCACCATTCCACAGCCCCAGTCCACTCTGCTCCTATTCATCAGGTTGCTGATGTGGCCACAGGCTGGGTGTACTTACCCATTTCCCTTGTTCCCAGAGCAGGCAGAGAGATGCAGGCCAAACTTCTGGCCTCTTTCTGGGACAGAGCCTATAGGCATGTGGGTAGCCTCAAATGCGGCAGGCCCACAGGAAGGGGATGTCCTGGGTCATGTAGCAAGTGCACAGCTGAGGGCAAGTCCGCACTCAATGTGCAGCCTCCTCTGCGGCAGGCCCATGACTTCACCCAGGCCAGTGCTTTCGTCTAGATCCCAGCCACCCTTTCTCCCTTCTCTCCTTCAGTCCAGGATGAGAAACAGGGCCCATGTTTTTACATTCCGAACTAAGCATAAAATAGGTTAAATATTCACATGATTCAAAATTCAAACAATACAATAGCTATGCTATCAGAAGTCTCCTTTCTGACCCTAACCTTCAGACGCTGCCTACCCAGAAGTGATCACTGTGGTTAGTTTCTCCTGCAGTTTCCCAGAGAGAGTCTGCATTAGGAGTCAGCAAACATTTTCAGTAAAGAGCCAGGTAGTAAATATTTTCAGTTTGGGGAGGTCACAGGCCTTCTCTCACATTCCGCCATTCACAGTGTGAAAGTAGCCACATGTGACATGTAAACAAACGATCATGGCTGTGTTCCAGTGAAATTGTTTTTATAAACAAGGAAATTTAAATTCCATGTAATTTGCATGTATCACAACATATGATTCTTCATTTTTCCTCAAGTATTTAAAAGCGTAAAGACCACACTAAGCACAGAAGCAATACAAAAACACAGTATTTCGCTGTATGGATAAACCGTAAAGTATTTCAACAGTGTTCTGGTGACGGACTTTAGACTGGTTCCGGTCCTTCACTATCACACATAATACTGCAGGGATAAACTTGTCCACAGCAGTCTGATCAAATCTGAACAGCTTTCTTCTCCTTGGAAGCTCCTTCACCTCCTTTCTGGTCTCTTCGCGTCTCCATCTTACTCTCTTGCTACCAAACAGTCAACATCAAATGTTCTAAGAGCTTCATACCTTGCCAGATGCTGACCACCAGCCCAGTAGCCCAACAGGTCTGATTTCTCCTTCCCTCCTGTTACATAAATCCTGAAGTCTAGAGGACCAGAGCTTGTGCAGCGCTTCCCCACCAAGCCTTCAGTTTCCCAGGCTCTTTCTACCCATTTGCTCTGCCATACTTAGGATATGATGTGACTGCCATCTTCAAGGCTGCCATATGTCATGACATGACCATTGTGGTTTCAAACATCACATTCTCATTCCAGACAAGAAAGGGCACATGGCTTGGCACCCATAGCCCAATGATTAGGGTGCCGGCCACATACACTGAGGCTGGCGGGTTCAAGCCCAGCCTGGGCCTGCCAAACAATGACAACTACAACAAAAAAATAGCCCGGCATTGTGGTGGGTGCCTGTAATCTCAGCTACTTAGGCTGAAGCAAGAGAATCACTTAAGCTCAGGAGTTAGAGGTTGCTGTGTGCTGTGACGGCATGGCACTCTACAGAGGGCAACATAGTGAGACTCCGTCTCAAAAAAAAAAGAAAGAAAGAAATGGCACAAATCAGTTAAGTCAGCCCCCTTTAAATAGCTTTCTCAAAAGCCCTGCCCAGCAACTTCCATTTTCATCTCACTAACCACGTGGCGTGTGATCCATAACGCACCCTAAGTGCAAGGGGGTCTGAGAAATGTGGCTTCTTAGCTTGGTGTATTGCTCCTCCAAACAAAATAAGGACTCTGTCAACAAAGAAAAGGGAGGATTAGATATGGGTGGGTATAATTAGTTGCCTCCACCGAAGGTGGGAAAATCCAGGAGGACTTCATGGAGGAAATGAGTGTTGGGAGGATTCAGATAAGAACTTACGATGGGCCAGTCCCTTTATTAAGTGCTGTACAGCTGGGGGAGAGGAGGCTCCAGTTGAACTCACATTTAAGGGAATAGTTGTGGTTTCCATTTTAGGCATAAAGGAAACAAAACTTAAAATTATTGAATCAGTCAGGGTCACATAGCTAGTAAATGACAGAGTCTAGATTCCAACTCCAAAGTCTACCAGGCTTCCTTCTTCATGCCGGGCTCACCTGCCCAGTTTGGGTGTATGTGCCTATAGAGGAAGATAGAAAAATGGTTCAGAGATGGGGAAGCTTTCTCTGTGTTTCCAGAACACTCTGATAGGGCTCTCGGCCTCAGAAGGCAAAGGCAAAGGAGAGTCTCAGATTGCTCAAAGTGGGAATTTTGGAACATAAAGATACCTAATTTATTTATCGGTTAATTCCCACAAAAAAAAGACAAAACAAACAAACAAGCAAAAAAAGGCACAAACTTGAATTAAAGTAAAAAATCAAGTAGAAAACTGTAGCAGACATTTTTGGTGGGTGAGAGCCTTTTGTTGGGGACCCTGGAGGCAGGGCAAGGCAGCCGGCTGGGAGGATGGTGCTGAGGAGCAAGTGGGTGTCCCCTCAGGCCCAGAGTCCCCCCACCCCAATTCTGGGGGCAGTAGCAGCGCAGAGCTTGACACCTGTCAGGAGCTGACCAGAGGCCAGACTGTGGAGAGCGTGGCCAGCCTGCTCTGAGTCCTGGGAACATTCTTGCTTTGGACTATGTGGCCAGCAGTGAAGCTGTGGGTTCCCTCTATCGGGAGCCACATTCCTACCCTCTGGATCACCTGTGTGGCTTAACAAGTGAAAAAGAAAATAGCCCCCACCCCATCCCTGCCACCATCAAGGGGGTATCTTGAGACCAGAGGAAAGCCTAGGACCTCGTGTTTCACCCCAGACTTGGCCCCCTCAGGCAGGTAGTGACCTGAGGGTAAGGAGGGGATGGTTTTGTCGGAGGTTGGGGGCTTACCTGGACAGCACCTGTGGCTGAGCGCCCCCTCTAGGCAGAGCCTGGGACTGCGTGCAGAGCTACTTGAGGTCAAATGCATCTCTGCCCTTTAGGAGCATGGTGATCTTTGAAGCATGTTAATTTCTCTAACTCTCACCTTGTGCATCTGAGAACCTAAGTGACTAATCCTGCCTTGTGAGGTGATGTAGATAGAGTTCCTGGATCCTAGCAAGTGCTTGGAAAACCTAACACTAATTTTACCAATGCAGTAATTATTATTGTTAATATTGTTGTTGTCTGGGAGAGGATGGCACCATCTCCAGTTTGGAAATAGAAAGAGGAAAAGGTTGGTGGGGGTGGCAGGGGAGGCTGGTGACAGTCAGTTATTTCTGTTTCAAAGAGAAGATGAAGCCAGTGAATGACCTCAGTTAATGCTTAGAATGGTTGAAAATGGGAAACAGAGAAAACCATATTTCAACACCATATGGATTTATCAGTAAACAGGGATGTGCTAAGCTCTTCTGATGTGATCAGCATAGTTTTGACCTCTCTGATAAATATAAGAGAAGTAGAGTAAAAACCCAGAGAATCCAACCATTGAGAAATCGTGGCAGGGGAATTTTCTAGACACCCTAGAATGTACCACCCACACATACTTTAAGTACTTCTTTTTAAAAATGTTAAACATTTTGGATGAAAACAATTTTTAAATGTGCTATGCTCATCCCTGGCTTCTCATAGGCCATTGAATACGTTTGTCATGAACGGCATATATTCTGCTGTCTTGTAATGTGATAGTAGCCTTGGAAGGTGTTGAGAAGTTAAGTGGCTGTTTGCTACCAAACTTTGTGGTCCCCATCTGCTGTTTTTTGTTTTGTGGGCTTTTTTTTCCTTTTTGCATCTGTTTTTATATTTCTTTCCAAGGTATTCTATCACTATCAGGCTTTCATATGTGAATTTTCCTCACTTTTTTTGAGCCACCCTTCTAATGCTTTCACTTTATTTCTTGTCATTTGCTTTGAGGTTGGAGAACCAGATATAAATGATTTATCTATTTATAGCCCATCTTGGCCCAAAGGAAGTTATGGTTATTATAATTTCTTAAGTACTTACTATGTGCCAAGAATTTTACCTGCTGTTTTGCAAACATTATTTCATGTTCCTCAACAGACTTGTGAACTGAGACTTTTTATCTCCATTTTATAGATGTGTAGCCTGAGTCTCAGAGAGTTTGAGAAATTTGCCCAAGGTCACACAGCAGCTAGTGAGTGATGGGGCCAGAATTCAGATACACTGGGAACGTTCATACTTTGCCTCTAAGCATCATCTCCAGTTTATGGCAAATAGCATGCTGTTCTCTATTGCTTGTTATTGTATTGGGCTGTGATAGTTTTATCTCTCTAAGTGGAATACAAACCCTTTGAGGGAAGTGACCTTGCTGTCTGCTTATATACTGCTCATACTATTGGGCACAATGCCAGGATTCCAGGTGTTCAAC
The DNA here is from genome assembly GCA_963574655.1 of Perodicticus potto. Classification (NCBI taxonomy): domain Eukaryota; kingdom Metazoa; phylum Chordata; class Mammalia; order Primates; family Lorisidae; genus Perodicticus; species Perodicticus potto. The sequence continues at coordinate 7,301 of CAUYRH010006289.1, forward strand.
AGCTATTTTGCAAAGAATGAGACTCTGGAAGAATGGGAACAAGAGAACAGGGTAGGCTATTGCCCACTCCCGTGTCAATTCCTCATACCTTCCTGCTTCCTAAAACAGTGACTTATTACCAGGTACTTTCTGAGCAGAATGCCTGTAAAATGCGGAAAGCCTCTCCCGTGGCTCAAACCAGCAACTGGTTGAAGCCTCCTGGACCAATCCAGGCTAGGATGAAGGAGTGGTGGGCTCAGGCTGCCTGCCTGTCCCCTGTGGGCAGACAGAGAGGCCAAGCCCAGGGATATACTACAGGACATAGGTCGGGAAGGCTAGTGTTGACTCCAGGATTTTTACTAAAAAATTCTGTATTCTGCATCAGAGAAAACCCCTACATAGAGAGCTTCTTTCCTGGAAGGAGAGGTACTAAAATTACAGTGGAGCTGATTTTCCAGTTGAAGCCAAAAGCAGGCCAGCATCCCAGCAGGGCTTGATTCTGCTAAGTAATGCTTAATCTGAATCTTTGGTCTGTGGCTAAAACTTTGAGAAGGAAAAACTGTTTCATCACATGACTTGAAGATTTCATTGTGACATGACAGTTTCTGTTTGTGTTTTGGTTCTCCATCAGAAACACTGAGTTCAGTGGGGAAATCCCCTCCCCCCGGCCATGTGACCAGTGCACATGCCAGGTCACATGACCACAGTTGCCCGTGAGCCAAGTGTTTCTCTGGGTGACATCACACCCTTGCTGACTGCCCAGGTGTTTCATAGCCTCCCAGGGCCAACACGGAAATTTCATCATTTTTGATGCTTGGCTCTTAATTTGTTTGTCTTTGGTTAATAGTAAACCTGGATTGGGATCTGGGGAAGTTGTCCAGACACCAGACTATAAACATGTCCTACAAAGAATTTGGGGGATGTGGACCTGGGGCCATCTCAGGTCTTCTGTGTTAAAGGCTGAGAGATTGATGGTGTCCAGCCCCGCTTGGGAGTCCCAGACATGCTTTAGATTTGGAACCTTTTGGATCACTCTTGGACCCAGGGCCAGGCGTCACTTTGTCTTATGCTTTTCTGTACCTCATTCCCCGTTTCCCTTCTTCAGAGGGACCATTGCTGAAGGACCTTGCCCCTTCCTCTGTCCCACTGTTCTATCCATTTATTTGCCTGGAGTCAGAACACAGCCTTCCAACCACACACTCACTTTTAGTCCATGAGTAAATCATCTCATGGACCTGCGAAGGGCCAGGGCTGGGGGACTATGCAGAGATCCCTTCCTCATGATCTTATGGAGGAGGAACTAAGGCTGGCAGGTGCTGCCTCACATACCCAGAATTGACTACTTAACCTGTTTCAGTCACTAACCATTTTGCAGAGCACCTTGATCTCTATGGCCTGAGGTTGTCCACCTGTTGGGGAGTGGGAAATGAGTCCCATCCTCCCAACTGCAAGAAGATGGGTTGAGTCAGCTGGATTTGAGAAAGGGCACATTCCTCCATTGCTCCAGAGGTTCTCAAACCCAAGTGTGTACATGCGATGTGCAAACACAGACAGGGCTCCACTCCCAGGGTCTTGCATTGGATAGGTCTGGGCTGGGCTCAGAGAATTTGCATGTCTAACAAGTTCTCAGATGATGCTGATGTGGTTCCTTCAGGGACCCCCCTCTGAGGACCACTGTTCTAAATCAGACAGCTCCTGGACACAGCTCCATGAGTCACCCAAAAGGAGTGAGGGGCTGTGTGTGCTGAACTAGGCTTGCACTGTCTCCTGGGAGTTGGTAGCTTGCAATGGATCATAGTGGAAGTATTTACACCTCAGAAATCTGCAAATGTTACACACCAGGGCTTTTTCCCTTAGAGGTCTTGTTGTTAGACATGTATTAGCACAGCAGTGGGCAAGAGGGCGGTCTTTCTCTTCCTTGCATTCTAAGGCTGGGTGTAATGCCTCAGAAATTGGACAAGAAAGATCAGTCAGAATTCTCTATGCCTCTATTTTCTTTGTTTTAAAAATTTTAATTGGGAGGCCATTAGGCTGAGATGGCTCCAGCACTTCGGGCTCCTACATAATCAAACCAAAAGTCCAACATAAACAGTAAAACAAAACCGAGATTTAACCAATCAGAAACCACCAACTAACTAGGTATTTTCCATCAGATCATATCAAATAAGGGAAATGCCTAGCTATAGCCAATCAAGAGATGTCTTTCCTTTGCTTCCGTGTTCATCCTATAAAAGCCCATTGCTCATATAGCTAAAGTAGAGCCCTCTGAACCTCTTCTGGTTCTGAGTGCCCAATTTGTGAATTATCCTTTGCTCAAATAAAACCTTTTGTCTAAAGGATTTTTTTTTAACACCTTGTCTGTAAATTGGAAACAATTGCATCTTCTTCACTGGGCCATAAGAAAAATGAAAATACATATGTGAATCACTTAGCAAAGTATTCAGCATAGAATAAGCACTCAAAAATATTTGTTGTTGTCATCATTAAAACATCATTAAAATGTCCTCATTAAAATTACTTCAGATTACAGAGATCTCTGTATTTTCTTCCTACAAGATAATAAAGTTCTATGTAACTGTAAGGTCAGGGGGGGTAGAGACCCTGCCCTATTGTACTTGACAGATTTGAGGATGTCTGCCTAACTTCCAATCCTCCTTTCTGGGGCTAGAACCCAAATCAACAGCATGAACCCCAGCCCCTGGGGTGACACCCGTGGCCTTGACAGCTCACACTACATGCTCTGGGGTTCTCAATTTCTCCCCAGGAACTCGAACTGGAACCCAAGAGCCAGCAAGCAGAAATCAAAAAGGGGTGCAAAGAGAGAGGGTGGAAGAGGTGGGCACAAGTAGGCAGAGATGGAAGGTGGAGAAAGTGCCCCAAGGATGCCTCTGCCTCTGGATCAGGGATCCCCTACTTCCCTGCCCTGGGCCTGCATCCTCACAACCAGTGTCCCTTGGGCTTAAGTCAAATTAGCTGCAACCTATGAGTCCCAGCTTATGCACTTATTCCTTTCTTAGTACAACCCCCACATCCCCTTGCACGGGGCAAGGGAAGGGGTAGGTTCGGGTGCCAGCTCCACCCTGCTCACCGTGGGTCTTGGGCAGGGCTCTAGGACTCTTCAGTCCTCATTGAAAGTGAACTTGGGCATGAGCCAAGCCTCCCTCTTCTGAATTTTCTCCATTCTATGAACAGAAACTTATATTTCCAACATTAACTACTAAATATCTGAATATCATTCCCTACTTAAGACCCTTCAGCTCTCTATTGCTCTTGGCATTGGAACAAGTTTCCTTTCACTGACCAGAGGGACCGCATGAGACAGCCCTTCCCCCCTCGTCCCTCATCTACCCGACTTCCCGCTCACACTGGGCTCTTGGCGTACTGACCTTTGGCAGTTCCCCAAGATCCCATGTTCCCTCTGCTGTTTCCCTAAGGCTCCAGCCAACTATTAACCATTCTTCAGGCCTCCCCTTGATGTCGGTTGCCTTAGGATGCCTTTCCTGACACTCTCTCATGTGTCTTGCACCCTGTATCTCTTCCTGCCATCGTGGCACTTCCAAATAGTCTATTTATACGTCCCCCTCTGCACCTCAAGTCCCCTGAGGGCAGGCACCCTTGTCACCTCCTCTTTTTCCCCCCAGAGCTAACATTGTCAGTGTTTGGGGGATAGTTAAATAAATGCTGTGGACTGAGGAACATGGGTTCTGGAAGACCCCAACACTCACTGACTCTGGAGGCCGTCATCATTGTTCAGGATGACTTCTAGGAAATTCAGTTTTTCAGAGGGAGGAAAGAGAGAAAAAGAGGAGAAAGGCGGCCCCAGATGGGTCAGACAGAAGTTATTGGTAAGTTTGTGCCTGGTGTTTGGGTCGGCAGCTTTTCTAGAGGAGAAGGTGCAGACTGAAGGGCTGGTGAGGTCGGCAGCAAGGAGCCGATGTGAGCTATACAACATCAGAGGGCAAGCGAGGAGGCCAAAGGAGAAAATGAGCCTTGGGCGTTGGGCACAGCCGATGGGAACCTACCTTCCTAACCCCTGTACTCATGCTGTGCAGATTTTGGGAGGTCCCTGGTGCCCACAGACATGGCCACATGAAGGACACGTGTGTCTGACCTTAAACAAGTCCTCATGTGGCCTGACCCAAAGGAAGCTGTTGGACAAAGTTGTAGCAAGTAAAATTCTTCAGGGCTTCCCATTCCTTAATCAGCTTGCTAAAACCCATTTCCAAGGTCAGCCCCTGCTCGGGTGCCAGTGGCTTCCTAGGCCTTGGATAAGTGGTGACAGTGTGCAGAGCCAGGCAGAATGTCACAAGGCCTCCTGGCCCCCCGTCAGGCTCCTCTGCAAAGCCAGCCAGAGGAGGGGGCGGTTCATCCCCCTTGGGCATGGGTTCTGGTGTCATGAAACCATCACGACATCATTCCTCAGCCAGCGCTAAGCAGCCTATAATCTAGGTGAGGAAAGAAAACAAAGTGTGAGCTTTGCACAGTGGCAATATTATAACCGATGGGTTTTATCCAAGGCATGATTATTGCTAATTTAAAACTTATCCCAATATGCCACCATGACAACTCGCAATACTGTTGGCACTGCAAGTTTTGACTGTCTCTATGGAAACCTATTAAAAAATAAAAGTGTGGAGAATAATTAAATATTAAATGATGCGGTGCTTACTGATTAGAACAGGACTCTAATGGGTCTCAGGGAGTCCGTTCTGCATCGGAAATTCACAGAAAAAGTGACAGACCAGAGCCGGCCCTACAGGGTGGGAGGATGTGGACTGATGGAATAAAGAGTGGGACCCCAGAGGGGCGAGGATGGCACGGTGAAGGCACAGCGCACGGGGCGGGAGAGCCGGCTGACCAGAGAGTGTGCGTCAAATGCAGGACAATGAGAACGAGACAGAGAGGGAGGGCGGGGAGGATGTGGGTGGGGGTGCTGGGAGGTGGGGAGGGCGGCAGGTTTGAGGTCTCTCCACACTCAGATGGAAGGGAGGGGGTGTAGTGCTAGAAAGGGGAAGGGAGCCAAGGAAATTCCCAGCAATAGCTAGCCACCCGCAAGCATGGGAGGCTGTTTTCCTGTTGGGGTGGCTGCCTGGAGAGCTGAGGGAGCCCCACAGATTAGGAAACCCAGCAGAGACAGGCCACTCTCCCCTGTGAGCTCAGGTGACCCACCCTTTCCCAGCCTGGGAAGCCACTGAAGGGCTTGCCAGGGGACTGGCAGGTTTCAATGCTCTGGCGAGCATTTTGAGTGTAGCTATTAGGTGCAAAGCAGCAAAGGAACAACAGGACTAAATGAGGCAGCCTTCCTGCCCCAGGGGCCCACAATCCAGGTGAAGAAAACAGACGTGGGTTGACAGCCCTAAGGAAAGGCTAAGTGGGGGAGGTGAAGTTAGTTCTGCTGAGAGGGCTGCATCAGGGGGCCCTCCGAGGACACCAGGCTGTGCCACCTCAGAGACTAAGAGTCTGTCAGGCAGGTGATGTGGGCAAGAGGGTACATTAGGAAGGGAGAAGCTTCTGATGAGAGAGCAACAGAGACCTTCCTCAGAGATGGGTGGAGGCTGCTGGTCCTGACACGAGAGAGGCGGGGGGAGAGAGAGAGATAGAGAGACAGACTGGGGAAGCTGAGGCAGAGGCTGAGCAGAGAGGAGAATCCAGGGTTCCCACAGCATTCACAGGGCACGCCATGAGCACTAGACGTTAGGGCATACAGCGGGGTGAGCAGGGCCAGCCCTGGGAGGTCGCGGGCCACAGGGGAAGGCAGGAAACAGGAACTTCTGCTTGGCATGGAAAATGCTGGAGTCCTGCAGGAGCACAGAGGAGGGAGGGACAGATTCTGCCCAACCCAACCTGCAGGACAGGGTGGGGCCGGGATGACATTGGAGTTTGGGGCCTCAAGGGGAGTGGGAGCTCCTTGTGGGGGGAGGCAGAGGAGTCACCATGAAGAAGGGGGCAATGCCAGAAATGGGCGAGGCACTGCCAGAGAACAGCAAGCTGAGATGGTTAGAGCTGGGGGAGGGCAGAGGCTGTGAGACTGAGGGGAGAGAGAGAGAACAGGCTGGGAAGGAAGGCTGAGAGGGACAGAGAGAGCCAGACTGCCAGGCTTGGCTGCTGGGCTGAGGTCTGGACGCGGCTCTTCTTCAGGGAGCAGCACCAGGTTTCTGAGCAGGAGCATCCAGACCGGAGCTGTCTGTTGGAAAGTGAATTCTGACCTCTGTGTGTGGGTGATGATGGGAGGGGCAGAGCCAGGAGGCAGAGACTAGAAAGGACACTGTCTGCAGAAGATGCTCCTGGGTCACAGTCAACAGGCCTTGGTCATCGGGATGGGGAAGCAAAGAGGACGGGGAGGCAGCACGGTTTCCTCAGGGCAAGAGGCTGAGGAGCGCCAGTACTTGAGGAGCAGGCATAAAATTTTGGGAATAAAGCTTGGATGGCTCAAGAGAGATCGGAGAGGTGCTCCAGAGGACATGTTGGAGGGAGCTAGGGCAGTGGCCGTGGGGAAGAGAAAGGAGACCCATGTGAGAGGTTTGCCATCTGAGGATGGCTTTAAACCTGGAGCCACGTGGGCACTTTAGGGAAGAGGACACGCTTGGTGCAAGTGATGAATGTGGACATGAACCTGTTTAATCTTAGGAGAGAGAGGAACCTTGATGTCCAGATGCTCGGTTGATATTCCACGATGTATCATGTATTGAAACACACATTGTGCCCCTTAAGTAGATACAATTCTGAGCTGTCAGTTAAAAATAAAATACAGTTTTTAAAAAAAGATTTCCAAGCCAAATGCCTTACATAGAGGGTGCCCGATCTGCATCAAAAGAGTGAGAGCGAGGACTGTAGAACTGAACACGGTCAGGCAGAGAAGGCCAAGGCAGCGGAGGCTGCGGGAGAATCCGTCGGCCTGGGGTGCCAAGTGTGTGAGGAAGCAAATGAGTGTGCACCGCACACGGGGAGGGCTTGGTGCACAAACGTTCATTCCACCGAGCCCCGTTCTCTCCCAGAGCCCACTTCCCTGTCCCCATCCCTAACCATTTCCAGGCAATTCCTACTGTGTCTTAGGTTGGGACCTAACAGGACTTTTCCATGTGTGTCCTGCCCTCCAGCTGACCAGGCACTTTCTAAGCAATGGAGCCGTGTCCCCTTCCATCTACTCCCCTGGGATCCAGGAGGGGAGGGACACGTGCTGGGGCAGGCATGCTACAGGATGCTCAGAGTCCCCCAGGCGCTTGAGATTCCATTTCTTGACAGAAATCCCATTTCTGTTATTTTTTATTTTTTTTGAAACAGAGTCTCACTTTGTCATCCTCAGTAGAATGCCCTGGCATCACAGCTCACAGCAACCTCAAACTCTTGGGCTCAGAAGATCTTTTGCCTCAGCCTCTCAAGTAGCTGGGATTACAGGGTCCACCACAACACCCTGATGATTTTAGAGAGAGGTCTCGCTCTGGCTCAGGCTGGTCCTGAACTCCTCGGCTCAGGCAATCCACCTGCCTTGGCCTCCCAAAGTGCTAGGATTATAGGTGTGAGCCACTGCCCCAGGCAAATAAATTCCATTTCTAACCACCAGGAATTTGGGTCAGATCCCACCAGCACAGCATAGCGACTGCTCCAGACGTCTTGGTTTGGACAAAGTCAGTCAGTTTAGGCAGTGGCATAGCTCCCTGGCTATTTACCCAACCTGCTGCAAGTAGGGGAGACGCCTGCCTGTGATTCTGGGTGAAGGGGCAGGAAAGGGTTGTTTTTATCCAAACCTGCTCAGCCCACCTGTCTCAGAGGCTCCATGTTATCAAATGTTTTTTAGTTCCTATGGTAACCAAATCACAAGAGCCAGGATTTGTTATTGTTTGGGGAGAAAAGGGAAGGGCCACGCTGCAGGACTGACGTCCATCCATCAGCCAGGCAGCTGAGTCACCCCCCACGGTCTGGTGCATCCAGAGGCACTGCCCTGTGGTCTGAGGCTCTAACTGGCTTCCCTCTTTGGCAAGAAGCTGGTGCCCATCCATGTCTGTCAGGGCACCCCAGTTGTGCGAGTGCTGCCAGCGTGCTGTGGGATGGGTATTGGGGTGGTGGGGAAGTCGCTGCTGGGTGCACAGTCTTGCCTTCAGGGAGTGAGAGCCTATGGGAGGCACAGTCACTGTCCTCCAGGAGCTCGTAGATATATTCACAGGCAGTTTCTGGGGCCTCCACCAATTGGCTTACTCTGTGAGCTCAGGCAAGCCACTTGACCCCTCTGAGCCCAAGTCTCTTTAGGAAAAAAATGGAGAAAATAGTACTATCTCATCAAACAGTTATTGGAAAGAGATGAGATGGTGCCAGTGAGTACTTAGCACCATATCCAGGACTGTACAAAGCACTCCATGGGTACCACGTGTGGTGTTGCTGATGGCAGGACGCTGGCCTCACGTCTCTGGACTACTTGGAAAGTGACATAGAGGAAGCTGCAGCCACTCCCCCAAACACAGCCAGCCCCATCAACTAGCACAAGATCTTGAAGTAAGAAGGGTCAACTACTCAGACATAGAAGAGAAGAGAGCCAGAGATTCAACAGGGTGGCTGGAGGGAATGGATCAAAGGGAGTAGGGACAAAAGAGAGGCTGTGAGGCAGGTGCTTCCAGAGCATCCTGGAGAGGTACCCGGGCTGCCCAGTGGGTAGCAGGTGCCTCCAGCCTGCTGATAACTCCTTGCTCTGGGACCGTGCTAGCCAAGCACCTTTTGATGACACAGTTTGGCTTTCTGAGTAGAATTCCCTACCAGAGCAAGTGTGCTGAGGGCTGAATGCAGCCCACTCGATAGTGGTATGTTCATTGTGGGGAGCTGAATCAGCCCTGTGGTATTTACACTCTGGCCGGAATGTGAGCTACCCCAAACCTAGCTACCTCAGACGCTTCTACCCGCATCACATTTCTAGGCCTACAAAGTGGAAAACTGGTCCCTAAAAGGTCATGGATAGGAAGGCAATATACCCGCGAGGACCCTCCGAGAGTCCAAGGGGACTCAGAAGGGTCAACTGCTCAGACATAGAAGATATGTTGCCCCAGAACATACCCAGTCTGCAGAGTCCTCTAAGGGAACCAGGGCAATCTTCCGTGCTGACTTCCGTAGGCCAGCAGAGAGCCACATCCACTGGGCTGGGCCCAAGCAACACTTTCTAGACTATGGATCTATACATAAACATGGGTCGCAGAATCAGTTTAGTGGGCGAGATGGACATTCTTAAAAAATTAGATAGAATTCAATAGAACAACATATGTGAAGGTGCCTCACAGGGAGTAAGGGTAAGTATCACTTTCTGAGTCTTCAGTGCATGTCTATATATCATGTGTGTGTGCTGTATGTATGCATATATAGTGTATATACATACACACACTACTTGGATACATATGAGCCAAGGCCCCAGCAATAGAAAAAGGGTAGATTCTAATTGGATAGTTTCAGAAGCATTCAATAGACACTACTTACAAAGATGTAGGCAAGGTTTAGGGAGATCGCACAGGACAGTAGGGCTTAGTGATCACATAGTGGGGCTTAAAGATTTGAAGGAGGGAGCATTTCCAGAAGTTACAGGCACAGCGAATGAAGTGGAGAGACTGCCAGGGAGTTGTGGTGGTCAGCTGGGGAGGACCAGCCAGCCTGTGGCAACCACGATGGGAAATAAACACTCCTCTCCCTCCCTCTGGCCAGGGCTGCCCACTGGCTGAAGCCAGCCAAGCTGCAGGGCAGAAGAGCCAGAGACACGTTCTCAGGTGGAAAACATCCAGTGTCTAATAACATGTGCACAGGATGCGACGTGAAATGCAAGTGTTTCTTACTGTGGGTCTCGGTGACATTTTAAAACAATACCCTAGAGGCATGTGTCTGACACTGAAGTTATTGCCAGGAAGAAGCCAGACGTTTCTGAATGCCCTGGGTCACGGTCAGCTGGCTGAAGAAGGCTTTGGGTGGCAACAGCAATGTTGGTGAGGAAACAGCGGCTGGGAGGGCGATCCCCACACTCTCCAGACGTGCTCCTCCTGCCGGGGCTGAGCCCCACCTCCCCCCAGAAGCCAGGGCTGCAGTCCCCACGGGCTGTGGGCCGAGAGTCAGGGGCGCATGGAAGGAGACTGGAAGACAGGGACAAAGGGGCCTGTGGCCGCCCACACCCACGCCGGGCAGTTGCCTCAGCTCCTCAAGGACAAAGGGCAGACTTCTATTTCCAGCTCTCTGTGGGAGCCGGAGAAAACCGAGTTCTTGTGTTCCGCACGCTTGTGGTTGGCTTGCTAATCCCTGGCCTACGGGTTTTTGTTCCCACAATACTCTCTCAGCCTCATTTCCATGGCCCACGAGGCTGCTGAGTCCTTGGAGGCTTGGTCACATGTGGGAAGTCTCACAGCTTCCTGACCGAGCTCTGCCAGCCTCAAAGGCTGAGTCTCCTGGTGCCGGTGGCTGGGTGCAGACAGAGGCGTTGTTGGGGAACCTTGGACAATCAACCACAAGTCTGTTCACACCTCCCCTAGGGGGCCTAATCCAGAGCTGCGTGTAGAGGGACTGCGGAAGAGAGACTTTTCTGGAAAGGAAAATTCATTTCCTCTAATGATTTTTTTTTAAAGGGAGGGGAAGGACAAAGATCAGCATTCAAGATAACAGAGAAATCTCATTTTGCCCTTGCTATTTCCTTGGGTAACAGAACGAGGCTCTGCCCTTTATAGACTCGGGTTCCTCCTGGGTTACTCATTTATACCTAAGGCTGAGTTGTTTACTCAGGAGTTAATAAGGTGGAGAGCATTTTGCCCTTTGAACATTCCTCCTCCTTCAGAATCTCTCTGCCAGACTGCTGTCACAGTCAGACCTGGCTCGTGGACCATGCCCTCTCCTCCACCCAAACCAGCAGGACCTTGGGCCAGATCCTGAAGACGCCCTCAGGAAATGGCTCGCCAAACTGAAAGTAGTTGATTTACCACTTAATCATAACCAAGGCATTACTAAACTCCAAAGTAAAGGAAAAGAAAAGAGAAAGTCTAAGAGGACCAGTCTCTCCCAGTTGCTGGCCTCATCAACCTTGACCTCTGACCTGTGACCCAGAGTGTCAGTGTCAATGCTGGGACAGCCCTGGTTGCTGCTTCATTTGACTCTTCACTCTTCTGCCAACATTCCAGCAGTGTCAGCCCCCTCTCTGCCCTGCCCCTCCGACCACGTGTGATCAGAGGTCTATCATAAATTCAGAGAGACCTCCTGGAGAGCGGCAGCTCTGCCTCATTCATCTCATTTTATCTCCATTGTCCAAAATGGTGCCTGGCTGTAATGGCGCTCTATAAAACATGAACGGGGTGAAAGAATTAATGACACATTCATTATGGCTAAGTTTTTCAGTGCTAAGAGAAAAAACAATGAAGAGCTAGCCGTAAGTTTCAAAATTTTCATTTGTATATTTTAGGCAGTAAAAACCCCTAATGCAAGAAAATCTAACCTGCACCGGCAAATAAATCAAAGAAAAGCAGTATACTCAAGTAAGTTTACCAAGTTTAGCAAATAAAAATACAGAATAATAGGGGGATAAAAAACCCAAATGATTTGGCTATTCACACAACATTCTAACACCAAATATGTAAGGTTTTCAAGCCTCACCATTCTTTCATTCTCTGGGGTCACTAACTGTGTGTCCTATGATTTAATTCAATCCTAACACTACTCAGAGTTCACAGACCCCACAGGTTAAGGGCTCAGTCCCACAAAATTGTCCCCACATTAGACACCGGTTGCAATTAGTGGGTCCCCAGGTTAGCCACACTTCTAGCCCACTTTCTACAAATTGGGGGTTTCCAAGACCTCCTCCTCAAGTTTGATTATTTTCTATAATGCCTCCCAGAATTCAGGGAAACACTTTACTTACCATTGCTTGTTTTTTATAAAGGATACAAGTGAACGACTACATGAAGAGGTACTGTATATAGAGTGAGGTCTGGCAGGGTCCCAAACACAGGAACTTCTGTCCCCAGGGAGTTGGGTTTACCACCTTCCCATCAAGTGGTTACATTCACCAACCCGGAAGCTCTCTGACCCTGTCATTTAGGTTTGTATGGAGGTTCCACTGTGACGACATGATTGATTAAATCTTTGGCCATTGGTGAATAACTCAATCTTCAGCCCCTCCTCCCTTCCATCCCTTGGGCTTTCTGGCAACCAGCTTCTTTCCTGAAATTATCCAGGGGTTCCCATCCACCAATCTTACCATTAACATAGAAAAAGACCCTCTTATCTCTCTGGAAGTTCCAATGGTCTTAGAATATCTGTGTTAGGAAGAGGAGACTAAGGCCAAATCTTGTAACAAAAGATGTCTCTATCTCCCCTATGACTCTGGAAATTACAAGAGTTTTAGGAGCTCTGTGCCAGGAACTGGGAGTTCAGTTTCCTGAAGCCAGGGAGTGTTTCTTAAGGGTCAAAATATGCCCCCAAAATATAAGGGTCTATACGCCCCCAACATTTATGACCATCAGCTATACCAGTTCATACAATTGTTTCAGATTTCTTCAGATCCCATTTTCATTGAAATCCTCATTTTCCCAGACAGATGGCTGCCTGTTCTGTGAAGGCATACTATAAAGCTGTAGCTGCCTTGCTTTCTCCTTCTTGTGCCCCAACCCTCTCCTCCTGAATGAGGAGTGACCATATGCAAACCATCCATCTTGGTTCTGTTGGGTAATTACTGGTGGCCTCTGTGGGGACCTGTGATAGACATGATCAGGCAAGTACCACATCTCTCTCTCTTCACACTCTCCTCACCCCCGAAAAGCAGCTAAGAGGCCCCTTGGGTAATCAAGTGAATGCCTGAGTGCCTTCCAGAATGAGCTCTTTCTAGAGGGGGAGCAGGTGAATCTCAGTAGAGGACATGTGTTAACTTTTTGCCTGATCACGTCCGAGCCCTTTCCTATGTGGGGGAGTCCAGAGGAAGCAGACAGCTTTCCAGGGCCCGTGTGTGATCCAGGATCAGCCCACAGGATGCCCATGTTTGGGCTTTAACTTTTGAGGGAGATGGGCACTTAGAGATGACACAGTGGTACTGAGGTCAAGAGTCCGACAGTCAGCGGCAACTGGTTGTAGACTATACAGATGTCCTGACCAGACTGAGTGGGTTTGACTGGGTTCTTGGCTTCCTGGCCTCTCTCAGGTGTTCCCTGCCCATTTTCCTGAAACTGGTTTGCCAGGCACCAATCAGTTCTGTAAACCATCCAGTGCCCTCTCCTGTCAGTTCGTTCTTAGCTAGATTAGCCAGCATGAGTTCCTGCTGTTAGCAGCAAGAGCCCTTACAGGCAAAATCTGCTGGTTGTCAAGCTTCCCCCCTCCAACCCTCCCCTCACTCACTACCCCTATTCCATGGCACTGTTAAATAAAGCATACAGGAGCCCATCGTTTTGGAGTGAGCTTCTGCACTGGCCCCCAACAGACCAAACCAAAACAGAGACACGTGCACAAAGTGCCATTTAACCAAACTGAAACTTTAAGGAAGCGGGAAAATCCCCAAACAGACGAGGTTATCCTAAAAACAGGAGATTTACAGCAACCAGTCAGAAAGGGCCCAGTCAACCTGAACTGGCTTGGTAAGAAAGTCTCCTATGCTTTAGCCCTTACAAGGAAAGCAACCTGAAGTAACCTGATGTTAACCCATCTGCTTTTTGAATTATTGTGTTTCCTTGTTCCTGTTCAACTACCACACAAAACTCAATTCTTCTGCCATGCCCAGTGGAGCTCCGTTTTGGATGGGATGCTGTCCAATTCATGAATCACTAAGAAAAGCCAATTTTAAAAAACTAAGTTGGTAGAAATTGTATCCTTTAAAAAATTATTTATTTTTTCAAGAGTCTCACTTTGTCACCCTCAGTAGAGTGCTGTGGCATCATAGCTCACAGTAACCTCAAACTCTTGGGCTCAAGTGATTCTTGACTCAGCCTCCCAAGTAGGAGGGACTACAGGTGCCCACCACAATACCTGGCTATTTTTTGAGATAGGGTCTCTCTCTTGCTCAGGCTGGTCTTGAACCTATGAGCTCAGGGCAATCCACCTACCTCGGCCTCCCAGAGTGCTAGGATTACAGGCGTGAGCCAGGGTGCCCAGCCTTTTTTTTTTTTTTTTAATTTTATTTTGAAATTGTATCTTTTATAACAGTGCCTTGGGTTGTGAAGAGATGCAAGTGAGAGGTATGATGACTCTGCTTAAGGACACCAGAATCTTCTACCACAGCTGTCTAGTTCCATGCTTCCCAAACTCGTGCTTCTGTCTGAAAAATAGATACCTGACACTAGTTATTCTTCTAGGGACACAGTATTGGACTGCAGTACCCATCACAGAATGTGTAGTGGGCAAAGGAATTTGAACATAAGTGATGAGTGTCACTTCTGCATGGAACTGACATAAAAAACCAGTTCAGGCTTGGTGCCTATTGGTGCTTGGTGCCCAGGCTGGTGCCCTAGATGCTTGAACCTAACAGTTCAGCGGCTAGGGCACCACCCACATACACTAGAGCTGGCAGGTTCTAATCCAGCCCAGGCCTGCCAAACAACTATAACCAAATGACAACTAAAACCAAAAAATAGCTGGGTGTTGTGGTGGGCACCAGTGGTCCCAACTTCTTGGGAGGCTGAGGCAAAAGAATCACTTGAGCTCAAGAATTTGAGGTTGCTGTGAGCTGTGATGCCATGGCACTCTACCCAGGGTGACAGCTTGAGACTCTGTCTCTACAAAACAAAAAAAAACCCAGTTCAGCTGTGTTGGCCCTTGCACTTTGGGAGGCCAAGGCAGGAGGATAGCTTCAGGCCAGAAATCTAGGACCAGCCTGGGCAACATAGTAAGACCCTTGTCTCTACAAATAATTTTTTTAAATTAGCTGGTTGTGGTGGTATATTCTTGTAGTCCCAGCTACTCAGGAGGCTAAGGCTAGAGGATCACTTGAATCCAGGAGTTCAAGGATGCAGTGACCTATGATCTCAAACCACTGCATTCCAACCTGAAAAACACAGCAAGACCCCATCTCTAGAAAAAAATAAAATAGTTTATAACTCACTATAGCCTTTTCCCCCCAATGCCACAGAAGTCAGCAACACTTCAAGTGACTGAAGTGCTTCAAGAGCTGACCCAGCAGCCTGGGTCTTAGAATGAAGACAACTCAGAAGTGAGTCCCAAACCAACCCAGGGGGATTATAACTTTTGTTGCATCAAGCTATTCACTGAGATTGTGGGGTTAGTGACTGACCCTGAGTGACCCTGAGTTATACCAGGCATTGACTTGGTCCTCCTGCAGGTGGGTTTTTTGTTTGTTTGTTTTTGCTTTTTTTTGAGACAGAGTCTCACTTTGTTGCTCCCAGTAGAGTGCCCTGGTGTCATAGTTCACAGCAATCTCTAACTCTCGGGCTCAAGCAGTTCTCTTGCCTCAGCCTTTGGAGTAGCTGGGACTACAGGCACCCGCCACAACACCTAGTTATTTTTTTAGAGATGGGGTCTTACTGATCCCAGGCTCAGGCTGATCTCAAACTTGTGAGCTCAGGTGATCTGCCCACCTCGGCCTCCCAAAGTGCTAGGATTACAGGTGTGCACCCAGCCAGTCTCCTGCGTCTGAATTACTATGGGAGCCCACGCTGGAGTGTTTTTCTAAGTTCCAGTCATACAATTGTGATTTTGATGATGCACCAGGCTTGGGGACTCCAGCATTTTCCCTATTGATCCTGAAGTCTCTCTTCACAGCCTCATAATGGATATTGTAGTGGGTTGAATGGTGGCCCCCCCCAAAAAAAGATTTGTCCACGTTCTAATCCCTGGAACTCGTAAATGTTACATTATGTTAAGGATCCTGAAATGAGGCAGTCTCCCTGGATTATCCACGTAGGCCCTAAATTCAATAAAAGGAATACATTTAAGAGTGAATCGGACTTGACATAGGCACACAGGAGGCCAGAGGAGGAGGGAGACAGAGATTGAAATGATGCAGCCTCAAGCCAAAGAATGCAGGTAGCCACCGGAAGCCAGAAGAGGCAAAGAAGAAATCCATCCCTAGAGCTTCTGCAGGGAGTAGGGCCCTGCTGATACCTTGATTTCAGACGTCTGTCTTTCAGAACTGTGAGAGAATAAATTTTTATTGTTTCAAGCCACTAAGTTTGTGGCAATGTGTTATAGCACTGCAGGAAACACATAGACTCAATGGAAGGAGGCACCTAAGGCCCCCGTCTTCCCTCCGGGAGCACCCAGTCTCCTCGGGTTTCGTGGCAGCCACATCATAGAGGTGGGGTGGGCAGAACAAGGCAGCTCCAAGACCAGGCCGACTGCTCGGGAAACACGCTCTGGTGGATGGTAGAAGGGAATTTTGAACAGCGGTCGGTCGGTAGAGATCTGTGTTGCTGCTCAGTAGAGGAGCCAGGGGAGGGTGGTTCAGAGACAGGCTGGTGGGTACGACACCAGAATGGGGAGCTGTCTGGTTCTGTGGCCTTGGAGGAGCAGCAGAATCTTAGAGAAAGTAGGAGAGTTTGATGGGATGGAAGGGCCGCAAAACCCTCACTGACATTTCTTCATATCTATACAGCCAGAATGGCAACTTGACAAAATGCTTATGTTTTCAAAATAGGCCCAAACAGTAAAATTTCAAAATGTATCTATGCTCAGACCCTAACCACCTGAGAAAATTATAGGATGGATTTATGAATTTTTTTCTTTCATGTTATTGTTACCGAAGTTACAACACTGTTTAATAAAGAACAGAAATTCAAAATGAGAAGTTTGAGGTTAATCTGGAAAAAATAAGAAGCTACTAAATATTCTTGAGGAAGGATGGGGTGGAGTGGGGAAGAGGAAAAGTGATGAAAATAATAGTTAAGGATGATACATGGGTCAGTTCTGTGCATAAAAGAGTAAAGATGGAATAACAGAGGCCAAGAGACTCGCAACAGGGCTGTGCAGCATTCAGGAGCAAGTTGTGGCAGCAAGGACAGAGGGAGAGCCCGGACTCTACAGTCGCCCAAGCCAGACGCTCGTCTGCATTCCACTGCCCTCTAGTGGCCAAATCTGAGAAGGTAGTCAAACCTTTCGGTTGCCTCCCTAGAATAACAGTTGGGAGAAGCTGGGAGCGCTCAGGTCAGTGGCCGGCAGTGCTTCCAATTAGCACAACAATTCTTTTTTTTTTTTTTTTTTTTAATGTTTTCTTTTCTTTTTTTTTTTCCTGCAGTTTTTGGCCGAGGCTAGGTTTGAACCCGCCATCTCCAGCATATGGGGCCGGCGCCCTACTCCTTTGAGCCACAGGTGCCGTCCATCAATTCTTTATAATGGGGCCCACCTGGCTGGAAGAGCTGTGACAGACAAGGAGCAGGGAATGGCATGGGCAAAAGTGTGGAGATTTGAGACGTATTGACTATCAGAGAATGCAAGTTGTTTGACAGGACCAGAAGGTAGACTTTGGAGGGGGTGGTGAAAGATGAGTGGGAGAGGTAGGCTGAGACTGTGCCTTCAGGAGAGTTTGGAATGCATCCTCGTCGTAAAGAGTGGAAAACCTCCCAAGGGTTTAAGCACAGGCTTACCTACCACCTGGAAGGTAACATTATCAAATTTGCACTTTGGAAAGAGTCTAACTAAAATATGGAATGTGGAATAGAAAGGATAGAAGCTGGCTTGGCGCCTGTGGCTCAACAGGCTAAGGCACCAGCCACGTACACCTGAGCTGGCGGGTTCGAATCCAGCCCGGGCCGCCGAACAACAATGGCGGCTGCAACCAAAAAATGGCCGGGCATTGTGGCGGGTGCCTGTAGTCCCAGCTGCTTGGGAGGCGGAAGCAGGAGACTCGCTTGAGCCCAGGAGTTGGAGGTTGCTGTGAGCTGTGATGCCACCGCACTCTATCCAGGGTGACAGCTTGAAGCTCTGTCTCAAAAAAAAAAAAAAAAAAAAGAAAGGATAGAAGCCAAGGCCCTTCACTAATGTAAGTGGGGATGAAGAGAACTCATCCATCCTTTATTTATTCATCCAAGACATAGGCCAGGCACCATTCATGATGCTGGTATTGCAAATCTGCACCCAGGCACCCACATTCCCTCTTTTTGCACACAGTGTGGAAGAAAGCGGCTGACCTGCCCACAGTGCCCTGAAATCTTGACAGCAGTTCAGAGATCTGCATCAACCTTGGAAGAGTCTTTAACACCGAGCTTTGTGGAAATTAACAGAGAGTCCACAGACTGTCTGTGGACTGAAAACTCTGCATCTGAAGACTTTCGCCATGCACTGACCCATCCATCGTGAGCACCATCCACAGTGGTCTCTCCTCTGGCCACATGCAGGAACTGGGGAAATGGTAAAATGACCCTCACCAGCAGAGAACTTGGGTGAGAACTGAAAGGCAGTTAACTTGACTGTGAAGATGGACACGGAAAGCTTGTGGCTCAGCAGAAATATGAGTTAAATAATGATGGATCTTTTTTTTTTTTTTTGAGACAGAGCCTCAAGCTGTCACCCTGGATAGAGTGCTGTGGCATCACAGCTCACAGCAACCTCCAATTCTTGGGCTCAAGTGAGTCTCATGCCTCTGCCTCCCAAGTAGCTGGGACTACAGGCGCCTGCCACAACACCCAGCCATTTTTTGGTTGCAGCCGTCATTGTTGTTTGGCGGGCCTGGGCTGGATTTGAACCCTTCAGCTCAGGTGTACGTAGCTGGCACCTTAGCCGCTTGAGCCACAGGCACCGAGCCAATAATGGTTGATCTTAATATTCACTTTCTAAGTGCTACTGAGCCTGAGGACCCTTCTGACATGTTGCAAGGGTCATCCTTGCCATGTACCAAGTCCTGGCTTTTAATACTCACTGCCCTTACATACCACTCGATAGGAGCTGCGCTTTGCTTTTTACTGACCTTGCTGCAAGAGTTGGAGCCTAACTTGTGTGGGCAAATCAGCAGCCTTCTTGTTTAGCACTGACAACTGGCATATTGATTAATAACAACTCCAAGAGCTAAATATTATTATGTCCTAATTTTACAGATAAGGAAATTGAAGCATAGAAAAGTGGATTATACCCAAGACAGGCTGGTTCCCAAGTCTATGCTCTTGCCCATTTTCTATTCCTGCCTCTGTGCTGGACACACAGCAATGCCCAAAACCACTTTGGGGAGTGGTTTGCCTCTAACTGTCCTCTACCCTGTTCACTACCCTCATTCAACCTGTTTCCTGCTCCCCGAAGGTCATTGTATGGCTAAATAAATCCCAACTAAGTATTAACTCTGAAGAGAGTCACCTCCTGCCTTATCTTCTGGAAACTTCCTTTCTAGGCCAAGTCCTGGCATTGCCACAGTGTCTGTGTTTTCAGAAGGTCCATGGGTACAAGGTCCCACATTAGAACTAACAAGGAAGGCATAGCCTGAGACCTGGGGAAATTTAGATCCAAGAAGGAGCCCAGACAGATAATCTATTAAGTCTGTTTCTTTCTTTCTTTTTTTTTTTTTTTTGCAGTTTTTGGCCAGGGCTGGGTTTGAACCCACCACCTCCGGCATATGGGGCCTGCACCCTACTCCTTTGAGCCACAGGCACCGCCCTAAGTCTGTTTCTTAGTGTAGCTATCAGCATGGTCAGATAAACTAGTGTTTTTTAAATAGTGTGCTGTCACACATTAGTAGGTTGTGAAAACAGCTTAATGCATCTCAAGCCACATTTTATTTTTAAATAATTCCATTTTTAAATGGAATAGGCTCAGTGCCTATAGCTCAAGCAGCTAGGGCACCAGCCACATACACTGGAGTTAGTGGGCGACATCTTGAGACTCTGTCTCAAAAAAAAAAAAAGAAAGAAAGAAAGTAAGAAAGTAAAGAAATGGAATAAAACACAAAATGTCAGGTGCATTTCATGTACTGTGGTAAAGAACTGTTTTAGGAAAATTTCTGTTTTAGGGGTGCACGCGCACACATGTTATGCTTGGTTACAACATAAAATATATTTCTTATTGTGAAAAAAGTTAAGAGGCCAGGTTTGGTGGCTTATGCCTGCAATTATAGCACTTTGGGAGAATAAGGCAGGAAGATTGCTTGAGGCCAGGAGTTTAAGATTTATGGGCAACATAGAAAGATCCTGTCTATACAAAATAAGAAAAAAGGAAAAAACCAGGCATGGTGACACACACATATACACATAATCATAGCTACTTGGGAGGCTCAGGCAGGAGGATCACTTGACCTCAGGAACTCAAGGTTGCAGTGAACTATGATCACTCCCCTGTGCCCTCGCACCAGCTGACAGAGAGAGCTAGACCCTGTTTCAAAAAAAAAAAAAGTTAAAGAGTCACATACCTAAACATTTTTTCCCTCTGGTTTCACAAACTTGTTTGTAGCAGTTTTTTTTTTTTTTTTTTTTTTTTGAGACAGAGCCTCAAGCTGTCACCCTGGATAGAGTGCTGTGGCATCACAGCTCACAGGAATCTCCAGTTCCTGGGCTCAAGCGAGTCTCCTGCCTCCACCTTCCAAGCAGCTGGGACTACAGGCGCCCGCCACAACGCCGGGCCATTTTTTGGTTGCAGCCGTCATTGTTGTTTGGCTGGCTTGGGCTGGATTCGAACCTGCCAGCTCAGGTGTACGTGGCTGGCGCCTTAGCCCATTGAGCCACAGGCGCCGAGCCAGTTTGTAGCAGTTTTATAACCTATGCTTTGCTTAAGGAAATATGAGGTTTTCAATCAGCAGTCTATACCACCAGGATGAGGCAGAGGAACTGGGCTGAGCCAGCACACGAGCAAAGTTGTTGGGCACAAACCGTACCCCGAAGCCAGGGCTGTACCCTTAGCTGGCCGAAGGGCTGTCCAGTGGAGACTGGATCATACCCTGCAAATCCACCTGCTTACTTTAAGTCACCTGTTCTTACATCCTGAGGCATGTGACTAAATTAGTTTGAATTATTAAATAAGTTGTTAGGAGCAACATTTAAGCTATATTTTCCTAAGTGGGTATTTGGTATGAAAATCCTACTGCAATATGTATTTTAAAAACCCAGTTTGTGAATTTGTCATGTGTTCTTCCTGCTCATAATGATTTGTCTCTTCTTGACCGGTCCTGACATTTTTATTGAGCTTCTTCAGCATGTTCCAGGCATAGACCTGCGGTGTAGAGATGGGAGGGTGGTCTGGCCACAAATCCACAGCCCAGGGAGGAGCTGTGCTGACCACCAGGGGGATTCCTGCCCCTAGACTGACAGGTGTGGGCAGTCAGGGCAGAGTCAGCAGCTAGCTCAGCTCTGTAGGATCCAGGGAGGCCAGGGCCTAGAAAGTGGGGTCACAGGAAAACAGTGTTACTGAGAGGTATTTTTCTCCTGAACCTCCTTTTGCTCTTCAACAAGGTGGGAATGGCAATGATTTCAAACACGTAAGTTTTTAGGTGTGTTACTGAGATGAATACCAGGAGTGGTTTGGAAACAGCTAAACCAATATTCTCATATTGTCACTATTGTCTGAGCTGTAAGTACACAGACCCGTTCATACTAAGGATTTTATCAAGAATCACTACAATGCTAAACAAATACAACAAATTGGGGAAATGGCAAAGGTTTCTGAAATCCGAAAAGGGTTCTGAGTGAGAATGGTGTCAAGAATTGGCCTAGGCTTGGCGCCTGTGGCTCAATGGGCTAAGGCGCCAGCCACGTACACCTGAGCTGGCGGGTTCGAATCCAGCCCAAGCCCGCCAAACAACAATGACGACTGCAACCAAAAAATGGCCGGGTGTTGTGGTGGGCGCCTGTAGTCCCAGCTACTTGGGAGGTGGAGGCAAGAGACTAGTTTGAGCCCAGGAATTGGAGGTTGCTGTGAGCTGTGATGCCACGGCACTCTACCCAGGGTGACAGCTTGAGGCTCTGTCTCAAAAAAATAAAAAAATAAAATAAAATAAATAAAAGAATTGGCCTAGCCATGGTAGGGTGAACGTGTGCATGTGGACTGAGGGGACAGAGTCATCTTGGTTCCGAACAGGCTGCAAAATAGGGCTTTGAATTCTGCCCACCTGGGAACTGGCCAGTGTTCAGGGGTAGTGAGTATCTCAATGGTCATCAGTCAGGAGCCATAGCCTGAGACTTCCTGCTGTGAGTTGATCCTGGGGTGTCTGGGGAAGGCCTTTGGCCAACATGGACAGACCAAGTTCAGTCATGGAGCAGGAGATCTGGGTTCCAGACCCCAGCTGGGTAGAAGGAGCTGATGCAAGGGAGCCAACAGCAAGCCAGCACGTCCTTGACACTGAAGAGATTTTTGTGATTTTGCAGTTGCTTTCAAATCCCTTCATACCTTTTATCTTCTCCACAAATCTGCCCCATTATTATCTCACTTTTTAATAAGGAAAAAATAAGACTTAAATAGAGTGATTTGCTTGAGAGCACCCAGCAAACTAACAGCCTGGCTGGATCCAGAACCCAGCCCCAGAGTCCAGATAGGACCCCTCGCCCTGTGGCATTTGGAAGCACAGTGTCCCAGGACGGGGACAGACCCAGGCGGCAGCCAGTAGCTCAGAGGACTGCAGCCTGGCAGATCCGAGCCTGAGATGTATGAAAAATGTCTCAATGGCTCGGCGCTTGTAGCTCGGTGGCTAGTGCAACGGCCGCATACACTGAGGCTGGTGGGTTAGAATCCAGCCGGGGCCTGCTAAACGATTACAACTGCAACCAAATAATAGCCAGGCGTTGTGGTGGGCACCTGTCGTCCCAGCTACTCAGGAAGCTGAGGCAAGAGAATCGCCTAAGCCCATGAGTTTGAGGTTGTGCTGAGCTGTGATGCCACGGCACTCTACTGAGGGTGACATAGTAAGACTGTCTTTTTTTTTTTTTTTCTTTTGTTATTGTTGGGGATTCATTGAGGGTACAAGAAACCAGGTTACACTGATTGCATTTGTTAGGTAAAAAACCTCTTAGTAAGACTCTGTCTTAAAAAAATATATATCTCAATGGATTAAAACAGTATCTGGCAGTGGCCCATGGGAGATATATCCTTTCTTTTTTATGGTTTTCTGTATTGATCAGAATTTTTGCATAACCAAGCTTAACATTTATAATCAGATGAAATCATCACATTATTTTTCCAGGGGCAGAGTGGGTGGAAATCCCGTCTGCATGTGGTGGAGGTAGAACCCCTCAGCGCCCAGCAGCTGCTCTCATGGGCGGTCCGTCAGGGACTTGTAGTAGCAGAGCACCCTGATGCTCTTTTCCTGCCCTTGACTTCACAAGTTCCAACTTCTAGTTCTCTCAGCTCAGCTCCCTTTCTGGCCATCTCGGCTGCCCTCCGCCGTCCTTCGAGGGTTTTCCAGCAATCCTTTGCACACAGTTCCTTGGCAGAAGACTGGGGCATCACATGGCTGAGTGACGGTGTTTTCTGACTCATGGAATGGAAAGAAACACTACACGCAAAAGGGGCACACGGGGCCTCTGTTGCGAGTGGGGACAACAACACAGGGTGGGGAGTGATTCATACAAGACCGGCATGTGCACACCCTGCATTGCAAGGGCAGTGGGTCACTCGTCTTCTTGAGTGACTAATGGGGATTCTCGGGCAGACCAAGGAGCCCAGCAGCCCTGCTCTCCAGGCTGCAGGGCTGCCGTAGGCTGAAAACAGAGAGGTGCTGAGGAGGTCACAGTCAGTGACTGGGAACAGAAAGTGAAAAGGATGGAGATCCAGGATGGGGATTTGAGGAAGAAACTAGACAGGTGCCAGGAGAATAGGGTCAAGCTTTCCTGTAGTCGAGGAAACAGGCTCTAACTTCTCCATACCACGCCCAGGCCCAGGGGACTCAGGCTCACTGTAATCTGGAAGGATTTAGTAAATAATGTGTTAGCACAGACATGACATAAGTCCTCAGTCCATCATCACCCCAACAGCCCCATGACAATGTCAGTGAACCCATTTTGAAGATGGGAAAATTCTGCCAAGAAAAACATGAAAAACTTGCACACAGTCGCTAAAGAGAATTCTAACCCAAGTCATGTTCCAGAGTCTATGCTCTAAACCGCTAGGCAATGCCTCTTACAGATTTCTTACTGTGGGCCCCACGCTGCCCTTCACATCAAGTATCTGATTTAATTCTCATAGCAATGAAGCAAAGAAGACATCATTGCCCCATTTCAAAGATGAGAAAACTAAGGCTCAGAGAGGTGAGGTATATGCCCAAAGTCAGACAGGGAGTAAGTGGTAACATGGGCACTCACCCAGGTCAGATGAAGTGTCATCTGTGAGCCTGTCATTTGCTGGGACAGCGTTCCTTTTTTCTGAGGCCCCCGTCCTCAAACCATGGTTTGAGTGAATAACAGTGGTTTCTAGGTAGGTTTCCAGGATTGAACACATGCTGGGGCCGTAGGACAGGGCTGTCCATGAGGATCACAAGGACCAGAGGACCTTGAGGAGGGAAATCACCCATGTCCACACCCCAGCCCAGCAGGAGAGAGTCGGGGGGACCTCACTCTCCTCTCCCCCATTGTTTGGATCAAATGGGCCAAAGGATGAGGCAGCCCACTGTGTGCTTAGCTTCAGGCAGCTGCCCAAGCGAAGGGGGAGGGGAGGGCGGGTGGCTGATGGGGCAAGGGAGTGTCCTCTCCAAACATCTTTCTCAAGGTCATGCAGCCTGTGCCCAAACAAGCGAAGGGGGAAGGGAGGGCGGGTGGCTGATGGGGCAAGGGAGTGTCCTTTCCAAACATCTTTCTCAAGGTCATGCAGCCTGTGCCCAAACTGGCTTCAAAAAGGTTCTTACTAGGCAGCGCCTGTGGTTCATTGAGTAGGGCGCTGGCCCCATATACCGAAGGTGAAGGGTTCAAACCCAGCCTCGGCTGACCTGCAAAACCGAAAAATAGCCGGGCGTTGTGGCAGGCGCCTATACTCGGGAAGCTGAGGCAAGAGAATTGCCTAAGCCCAAGAGGTGAAGGTTGCTGTGAGCTGTGTGACGCCATGGCACTCTACCAAGGGTGATAAAGGGAGACTCTGTCTCTACAAAAAAAAAGGTTCTTACTAACTGAAAACAAGAGATTTGTGGCAGGTAGAGAGATAACCTGGGGACAGCTTGGCCTTTTGTCTTTCAAATCACTTCACAATGCTGGGTCCCCACTCTAGATTTCCCACCAGCCCTTCCCAACCCCACCCCACCCCCAAATTCCTCTGGGTTCAGAACACCCACCCTACTCCACTGATTATTTTGGGCTCCCATTAATCCAAACTTGACTCCATTTCAGCCAGAACCAGGTATATGTAGAAAGGTGACTCTACAACAAACAAAAATTTATGAAACCAAAGCCCAGGAGTTTGAGGTTGCTATAAGCTATGATGCCACAGCACTCTAGCAAGGGTGACAAAGTAATAAAAAAAAAAAATTATGAAACCAAATAATTCAACCCATATTATGAGAACTGGCTTGAGATTACCCATTGCTTTGGGTGCCCTCAGTTATGGACACCCCCATGCGTAGAAACCAACCCCTGAGTTTATTATTTTAAAGGCTCGGAGTTAGAGTTGGAGACCATTAAGAATTCTTTCACTGGGCCTGACTTCAGAAGGGGACGAAGGCCATCTCTGAGGAGGGAGGAGAACATTCCTTTGTATATGTGGTGCTTGCATTATTTTTTCCTGCAATCATATAAGACTTGTTAATATAAAGGTGTTTCTAGGCTGCTTGACGGAGAGCAATCCCGAGTGCACATGCAGCCAGCTGCTTATTGCTCTTTGAACCCCTCCATCATGGCAAGGCCAACAGCAGACAGGTGAGGAGTGGGAAGAAGCAGCCTACAAAAAAATTGCATGTCTGTAGCTCCCTCTTGGAAACTGTAAACCTGTTCTTCTGCATTCCTTTGGCGGGTCACTATAACTGCCATCTCCAGCTTGGCAGCTCTGCCACCTGCCTCTTTGCCATTTCTTGGGGGCCATTTCTCAGCCCACCTTGATGTAAGCTCTTCTGATGTCAGAGGTTCCTGCTCCCAGGCCTCCCGCTCAGCTGGGGTAGGGGTAGGCAGAGCACACTAAGCCTGGGTCTTGCACCTGCCCTGGATGAGGGCAGATGGATTAGCTCAGCCAGCTGAAGAGTGGGGATGACTCTGAAAGGCCCAATATTATGTTCCCAAGGGTCCAGAGCTATGTCAGGGTGCCAAGGCCATTCCTGACAAAGCCCTAAAAGCCCACACAGTGCTGAGGATGGTGGGTCTGGCCATGCTACAGTTTGAACGTGGTTTGTCTCCCTTAGAACTCATGCTGAAATTTGATCTCCAGGGTAGCAGTGTTGGGAGGTGGGGCCTCATGGGAGGTGTTTGGGTCATGGGGGTTGATCCCTCCTCAGTAGACTGATGAGTGAGTCCTAGTTCTTAAAAGAATGGATCCGTTCCTAAGAGCAAGTTATTAGAAAGAGTCTGGCACTCCCACTTTTCCCCATGAGTTGAAGCTCCCTCACCAGGGCAGCCGACCAAGCTAATCCTCTCCAGCCACTAGAATCATAAGCCAAATATGCCTCTTTATAAATTACCCAGCCTCAGGCATTCTGGTGCAGCAACACAAAACAGACTGAGAATGGCTGGGACCTCCCACGTGAACTCTGCCCATGACTGATCTAGGGACTCTCTGGTTCCGCTCAAGCTCAGCTTGAAAGAACCAGATCCGGAGCTGCCCAAGTACCCCAGGACAGCCCTGACCCTTTCCTAACCTGGGGACAGTGACTTTGCATGTGAACAGCACTTGACAGTTTTCAGAACACACCAGCAGCTTCATAGTACGCCCCCACAGGGAAGGGTAGCAGTGTGGCACCTCCACTTACAAGGGTGTAGAAACTGACTTACTGCCCAGGGTCCCACAGCTGCTGAGTGGGAGCCAGACCAGAGCACGTGTATCTGGGCTCCTGCACAGGGGCTCTGTCCTTCAGACAGTGAACTTCCCAGCATATGCCATGCACTTGGGATCCCCCACTGTCTGAGTCTGACACTGGGGAAGCACCAGCGGCCTCTCCCCACCGGTCCAATGTGGCTGTCATGATGCCCATACACCTTTGAGCTAACCCTGCTGCTGCCTTCTCCAGCCAACAGCAGGCAGAAGCTCTAGGCTGGATTCCGGCAGTGCCACAACCACTGGGCCCAGCCTTTGGAAGTCAAGTGTGGGCTCCTCCCTCCAGCCCCACAGCCCCCGCTTGAGGGCTAAGGAGGATGGCTTGAACAAAGGAAGGCTCTAGGTTTCAGGTAAGGGAAGCTTTTCTAAGCTTTGAGGGCCCAGAAGCACATTCTACACTTGCAAGTGAACATGACGGACCAGTAGAATCAGAGGAGCTACTTGAGTAACCTTTGCTATGAAGACAGATGAATTCAGGGAGCTTTGCTTTGGTATCATCTCCCTGCAGGCTCTGCTGTAGAGCCTCACCTCCTCCTCCCTCACCAGAGCCCAGTGACAAGGGCTTCCCAGGGGCCCAGAGACAAGAATCCGAGTTTCCTCTAGAGGATGAGCCGGGATGTCCCCAGAGGCACCGACTCTGGAATGCAAAGTATGGTTCAGAACTGCCCTCCTGAGCTCAGCTCCGGCGGCCTTACCCTCACTCCTCATTCCTCCCCAGCGCAGGGGAAGCCCTTGTCTTCCTGGGAGTAGTGCTGGCCTTCAGCCCACCTGGGGTCCCGCCACCACTGCCACTCTGCAGCTCTGCCTGTCAGGATCAACACCCTCCCCAGAGTTTCCTGGAGGAGAAGCTTCCCTGGGAACTTGGAGAACAGGCCGGGTCAGGTGGAGGAGGAGGGCTCATGTTAAGCCAGGGGTGTTCCTAAGGGGAGGAAGGCTGTGATGTGCTTTGCAGAGAATATGCCAGGGCTAGATAGCCTGTGTTCAGGCACTAGTTACAGTGCTCTTGTCTGTGAGTTCAGCGTTAATGGATCAACGATAGGTAGTAAAGAAGGCGTCTTTAACAGAAACACACAACTGCAAGGCTGTGAATGGACGGGTAGCCTGGATCTTCTGGGTCCGGCCCGTCCTCATTGCAGTGGGACCCCATGGGGTAGAGGCAAACAGGAGTGTCTAAGGCAGGGGAAGAGGGAGGCAGCTCTAGATGGCAGGGGGGCGGTCACAGTGTCAGCCCCACAAGGCCTCTTTGTTTAAGCTGTCAAGCTGTAAACAAGTGTCCTTTTTGCAGTCTATTTAGTGCCATTTTTTTTCACATTTTTGTACTGTATGTTAGTGATTTGTCTGTTTAAAATGGCCCCAGGCACAGTGCCAGTGTTTCCAACCTCAAGAAGGCTGTGATGGGCCTCGCAGACCAAATACTCTTGTTAGATAAACCTCATTCAGGCCTGTGTTATAGTGTGGTTGTGAGTTCAATGTCAATCAATCAACAGTAGATAGTCAAGAAGTTGTCCTTAATGGAAACACACACAAAACAAGGCTACATATTGGTTGTGACCAGAGCTGGCAGGAATCTAACCCTGTGTCTCCCCTGGGAAGAAAGGTTCAGTATTTGCCAAGTCTGTGTTCACAGAGACTTTGCAAAACATAACTATCACAAATAATGAGAGTCTATGACACAGGTACCCGTGAACCTTGGCCACCTGAATTTAGTGAGTCAGCATGTCCTGGGCTTGGGCCTGGCACCTGTGTTTTTCAAAGTTGCACAGGTGATTCCCACGCTAGGCCTGCGAGGACCCGGTCAGAATAAAGTGAGATTCTTAGAACACACACTCTGGCGCAACCGTGAGGGGACGTACAGCACGACGTTGTGGATGCTCAAAGCACTGACTAGGGATTAAGGGTCTGGAGACTCTGTGTGACCTCAGGCAAGTCATCCAGCATCAGGGCCTCAGCCTCCCAAACCCATAACATCTGGACAACAATGCTTGCTTACGCACAGCAGAGTGTTTGTGCTGAGATTCAGACTCGTCTTCTGGGCTGGGACCCAAGGAGCCCACCGGCATGGAGGACTAAGGCATCCTTTGAGAAAGAACTCACCCAAAAAGAACAGGTAGATGGTGTGACAAATGTTGGTCCAACATTCTGGGAAGGGGCCAGGAGGACCCCTTGGTGTTGGTCACTGAGCTCGGCCTCTAGCCTGGCCTGTAAAGCCTTGAGCCTAAAGAGTCCACAGGGAAGCCTGGGCCCCCAAGGATCTGGGTGAGACCGATGGAGCACAAGGCCAAACAGTGTTGGAGCTGACATGTGGCCCAGGGTGGACACAGGCATCTGCCCTCTAAGGAGGGCACCATGTGCTGCATCTGTCCGTCTCGTTCAGTGGGAGGGGACCCTCATGGGCAGCACTCCTCACCCACCTATGGTGTGGAACCTTCTTGAGTTTTGGAGGCACTAAGGGCAGCTGCTGGAGAGCTCACCTCAGACGGCTGGAGTTGGGCAGGTGAGGAGTGAGTGTCTAAGTTGGGTAGGATGTTTCCGGGGGCAAAGCCAAAAGGGAGCCCAGAGGCCATGCACAGAGGCTGAGGCAAGTGCACAGCCTGAGAAAGACTGTGGGTTCCTTTCCAGGTGACCATTTCCCCCCCACTTGTATGGCTGGGAGATGGGAGTCATAACGAGCAGAGTTAGCTGCTATCAAAGGGTTTTGAAACAGTGCAGAAAAAGCCAGACAAACACAAAGGCCAGTGTTATATTAGACCTTTCAGATACATTCCTGGCAGACCAGCATCCTCAGTGAACCAGAACCAGATGGGATCTATGGGGCAGATCTCTGAGAAGCGCTGACAAACGTCCCTGGCGAGGCTGGGTCTGGCGGAAGAGGCGTGCCCAGGATGTCACCGTTCTCTCAGAAGCCTGATATGTACTGTATGCCAGCCAGTGTTTACCCTCCGCGCCTGCCTTTCTGTCAACAGAGTTCTATTTTGCACAATGTTTCTTTGTTTGCTTTGGGTTGAGAAACTGTATTTATTCTTATTCACAATAGCCAAGATACGGAAACAATCCAAATGCCCCTCAATAAATGAATGGATGAAGAAAACGTGGCCTATATGCACACCGGAATATTATTTAGCCTTAAAAAAGAAGGAAATCCTGCCAATTGCAACAACACGATGAACCTTAGGGTATTACACTAAGTGAAATAAGCCAGGCACAGAGAGACGCATACTACATGCCACGTAAATGGGGGACACACAGAAGCAGAGAGTGGATAGAACGGTGTATCCAGAGGGTGAGGGAGGGCTGGAAAAAGGTTGCTCAATGGGTATAACGTTTCAGTTGTGCAAGATAAATAGCTTGCAGAGCTGTGATGTAGAACACAGTGCCTATAGCTAACAATAGTCTTGTGCCCTTTAAAATGTATTAAGAGGATAGATCCCACGTTGTGTTCTAAGAAAAAGAAAAAAGAAAAAGAAAAGCAAACACCAAGGAACACAAGGACATTTTTGGAGGTGATGGGTCTGTTTAGCACCTGAGTTAAGGTTGTGATATTGCAGGTATGTGCTCATACGCAAACTCATCAAGATGTACACTTTATGTTGTTTTTTCTTTTGAGACAGGACCTCAAGCTGTCGCCCTGGGTAGAGTGCCGTAGCATCACAGCTCACAGCAACCTCCGATTCCTGGGCTCAAGCGAGTCTCCACTTCCCAAGTAGCTGGGACTACAGGCGCCCGCCACAACGCCCGGCCATTTTTTGGTTGCAGCCATTGTTTGGCGCACCCGGGCTGGATTCGAACCCGCCACCTCAGGTGTACGTGGCTGGCGCCTTAACCCGCTGAGCCACAGGTGCCGAGCCCAAGATGTACACTTTAAATGTGTGCAGTTTGTTGTGTATCAATTATACTTCACTAAAGCTTTTAAAATTATTAAAATAAAAACTACACTCCTCCTCCCAATACAAAACCAGAAGAGACCGGAGAGGCACCTGTGGCTCAAAGTAGGGCGCCGGCCCCATATGCCGGAGGTGGGGGGTTTCAAATCCAGCCCTGGGCCAAAAACCACAAAAAAAAAAAAAAAAAAAAAAAAACCAGAAGAGACTGACAGAAGGAAATTTTATAGACAAGGAGCTGCTGTGATCCTGCCTGGTGGGCCAGCTGCTTTGTGGAAGCCTTGTCGCCTGGTGCTTCATTATTCTCTCTCATGAGACTGTCTGTCTACCCCTCCCCCTCCCCTGTCAGCCAGACCTGCTCAGTCAGAACTCCGGGGCCACAAGTACATACCGGCTCCCAGCACTGTCCTGCCACCCAGCAGGTCCTCAGAGGATGCGGGACTCCTCCCCTCCCCTCCCCTCCTTTCCCTTTCAGGTTCCTCAAGTAAAAGAGGTTTTATCAGTGAGAAAAACATGACTGGGAAAGGAAACAGAAACTTCTGGCATCTGAAGCAGCCATCTTCTTTGTCTCCTCTGCCATCGGCCCCAGGGTCTCAAGTTTTCCTTCTCCCTCTGCCTAGTTTCCCTGTCAGTTCTGCTCGCACTTGGTGAGCCTCCGAGAAGCCCGGGGCCTCCCCTCCTGGGAGCATCTCGATCCGCAGGGAGGCAGGGGTGGAATGTGTGTGCGCTGGACGAATGGAAGTGAGGTGGCACCTGTCCCTTCTGCTCTGAGATGTGAGGGCCTGCACAGGGAAGAGCCAAGAATGGAAGCATGGACCTCTCCCAGGACAAATCAGCTCTTCTTTCTCATGATAGAGCAGTTACTAACTACCTGGGTGTCAGATAAACTGCTTTTTCTCTCCCTGGGGCTCACCAGGGCACAAAAGGCCCCCCACAGTCCAGAGAGTGGTCTTGACCTCCTAACAAACATGTCAGCGAATGATAAGAAGGTTCCTGAGGAGGCACTGCCACCTTAGACAAGGCAACAAGGGGAGCATTTGAAATGACCTCACGCCTGTAATCCTGGCACCCTGGGAGGCTGAGGGGAGTGGATTGCTTGAGCTCAGGAGTTCGAAACCATCCTGAGCAAGAGTGAGGACCCTACTCTACTAAAAATAGAAAAATGGGCAGTGCCTGTGGCTCAGTGGGTAGGGCACCAGCCCCATATACTGAGGGTGGTGGGTTCAAACCCTGCCCCAGCCAAACTGCAACAAAAAATAGCTGGGCGTTGTGGTGGGTGCCTGTAGTCCCAGCTACTTGGGAGGCTGAGGCAGGAGAATCGCCTAAGCCCAGGAGTTGGTAGTTGCTGTGAGGCCACGGCACGAGGGTGATAGAATGAGACTCTGTCTTTAAAAAAATACAAAAATAGGGTGGCGCCTATGGCTCAAAGGAGTAGGGCGCCAGTCCCATATGTCGGAGGTGGCAGGTTCAAACCCAGCCCCGGCCAAAAACTGCAAAAAGTAAATAAATAAACTAGCCAGCCTTCATGGCAGGTGCCTGTAGTCCCTGTACACAGGAGGGTGAGGCGGGATGATTGCTTGAGCCCAGGAGTGAGACTCTGTCTCAAAAAACAAACAAGCAAGCAAACAAACAAAAGCAAACTAAGAGACAGAAGAGGGTCTCCCCGTAGGACTGGGCCCTGCTGGCTGGTGTTGACACCTCTGAGCTGGGGGTGATGAATTAGGTTCAAGTGCTAGAAAGACTGTAAATGCAATGCAGCTGCCGCCTGGGAAGGCGCTGGCGCGGTCGGGGTGAAGGAGGAAGGCGGGGCCGTTCACAGAGCAGAGGAAACAGCAGGGAACTGGTGTGTCCCTCTAGCACCTTCCCAGTGTCCAGCTTCCAGCTTCCCGGGGTCCCTCTAGCACCTTCTGCTGCCTCAGGCTGACAGACAGCAGCTGGCAAAACCAAAAGGGCCTTGCTGGGTCCCAGCCCCAGCATCATACAAGATATAATAGGGGAAAAACCAGTGTGCCCAGGAGCAGAGCAGCCTGCGCTCGTGCACATGTGCACGCATGCGCACGCACGCAAACCTACGCCCCGGGTATGCGCACACCGGGACCAGGAGCTCCCTCCCTGCAGACTGGGCTGGGGGCCCTGCCCCTTGGTGGTCACAGTGAAGTCAGCAAACCTCAAGGCCCCAACTTTGGGGACTTTTCTGATTCTGAACCATCATCACTCTCCCCGAACAGCCACTCGTGTGAATCCTTTATGTGAAAAGGAAGCTCAGAGTTCCCCATTTCCAGAGGGACACCTGGACATTCAGGGAGAAAATGTCCATGTGGCTACCCCACTGTCCTGGGGCCGGCCCCCTGCAGAGGCTCAGAAAAAAGCAAGCCCTGACTCACTGCCCGCAAGCGGGGAACACAGCCAGCGCCTTCACCGCCAGCAGGTACAAGCTAGCAACTCTCTCTGGTCTTGGCTCCTTAGGTCCCTCCGCTGCCCTATTGTTTTCCATTTCTGTACTTTGTGTCCTTCAGAGCGCAGGTCATGGTGTTCCGTGGCTTGTTGGTGGCCTGTCTCCTCTTCCAGGTGGCCGACTCACAGGGATCGGGGGGCCACGTCAGCTTCCACCACCGCTGTAGACTCTGAGCTGGCGCATCGTAAGCCTCAAGTGTTTGTCCAGGGAATCCATTAAAAGATAAAAATTGGGCTGGGCACCTGTAGCACAGTGATTAAGGCGCCAGCCACATAAACCAAAAGTGGTGGGTTCGAAACTGGCCCGGGCCAGCTAATCAACTGCAACAAAAAAATAGCCGGGCGTTGTGGCGGGCGCCTGTGGTCCCAGCTACTTGGGAGGCTGAGGCAAGAGAATTGCTTAAACCCAAGAGTTGGAGGTTGCTGTGAGCTGTGATGCCACAGCACTCTACCAAAGGTGACATAGTGAGACTTTGTCTCAAAAAATAAAATTAAATTAAATTAAAAATGGTTCTATAAGAGTGAGATCTATGGACAGATGATGGATCTGTGAATGAGGGGGTGTCTGTGGTATAATAAACTCTGAAGAATGCTGTGGAAGGCAATTGTTCTCTTCTCCTGTGAGCCATTTCCAGACTGAGAGGACAGTGGGTAGGATGGTCATTGCCATCCATAGCATTTCTTTGGTCCTTGTGGCCCTGCACAGCCCTGTACACCCATGAGGGTTAGGGCCCGAACACAGGCTTTCCCCCTTGTCACAACTTAATAACCTGTGCCTTAGAAGGCTGTGGGCTTTTGGAGTGTTAGAGCAATTGACAAGGGGGAGATTTGAAAACACCATTTTCTTACTCTATCACTAGTTTTTGAATCTTATTCTATATTCAGTGTAGCATAATATATCCCCAGACACATGAACTCAAGTCCTAACTCTGCTCCACACGGTGTGATCTTGGGAAAGTTACTTGACCTATCTATGCCTTGATTTCTACAAAATGAAGATAATGGCAATATCAACCTCATAGGCTTGTTGTGAGGCTGAAATTCAACAATGTATGTAAAGCTCTTGGTGCTATCCCTGACTCTGAATAAATACTGGATAAACGTAGCTATTATTGTAATTATTATCTCACTGCTACTTAGCGGCTGACGTGGAATAAGCATTCAGGCCTCCTGATCCTGGATCCAGTGTTCTTTCCAACACGTCACTCTGAATGTGCACACAGCCTTCACTCTGAAGCCAGCCTTGGCACTTGAGAAAGTGAACATATGTTTGCTGCCCCTGGGACCCTGTAGTCAAACCATATGGAACAGAGCGCTGTCCCTGAGAACAAAGAGCAGACCTGACCCCTGGGAAACAGAGAACTGGAGAACATGAGAGTTTGGCAGCGTAGCTTTCAGGTCTTTTGGAAATCCACTTGGCTGCTCCTGTTAGCATTTCATTATGGAAATATTGGGAACCAAAAATAGACGTTCTTGATGGGAGCTTAATCCTCTGGGCTTTACAAAACAGCTGCTGGAGAGTTCCACAGATATACCGCCAGGGGACACTGTTGTCCCATGCAGGTGGTTGCTGGCGGGTTAGAACAGGTCAGACATTTCCCTGAAAAACAAAAGCCTTCTGCAAGCTCTTGCTCTAGCTTGCCCTGCTCAGGTCTCTGCGGCTGAGATCCCTGCAGGCCTCCAGCTCCTGGAAACCACTTTACAACTCAACATACAGGGCTTGGCGCCCGTAGCTCAGTGGTTAGGTTCAAACCCAGTCCTGGTCTGGTAGGTTCAAACCCAGTCCTGGTCTGGTAAACAATCAATGACAACTGCAATAAAAAAATAGCCAGATGTTGTGGCGGGCACCTGTAGTTCTAGCTACTTGGGAGGCTGAGGTAAGAGAACTGCTTGAGCCCAAAAGTTTAAGGTTGCTGTGAGCTATGATGCCATGGCACTTGGTAGAGAGCCACATAGTAAGACTCTATCGTAAAAACAAAAAAACCCCAAAAAACTCAGCACACAGCTCACTCCTTCTTGGGGAGCTCCTTAAGGGCAGAGCAGATTTATTTTTCTTGCTTCTTCCTCCCAACCCACCCCACCCCACCTCAACCTAGGACCAGAAGTTTGGACACATAACAGGAATAAAATATGTATCTGGTTTGTCAATGAATGGATATGTAATCAAGTATAATTAATAAATTGTGGGAATTCTCAGAGAACAAAATTTCAATAAATTGAGTTTTAAAGATCAAATTGGCTTTTATTAGCAATTTATGCATTAGGCAACACCAGATGGCAAAACAGGAAGGAGCTCCCATGAGCTGAGCTGAATAGGCAGGAGCAGCTGAAGAAAGCAGAGACATAAGGACCAAAACGCAGATTGATCATTTCAAATTTACTTCCTTATAGGGAATTTTGTTAGCCTGATGGATATGGCTATCATCTCTCTCCTGATTTCTCAGAAGGTCCCATCTTACAAGTAAACAGCTTGGGTTTCAGTTTTGGCAACGTGGAACCTTAGCATGAGTGACTCCATTTTGGTTTGGTCTCTTGGGGCCTAGTAAAGGAACTAGGGCAAATCGATGGCCTCGCCTACATTTTATTTAATAGCAGGAAATTGCTTGAGTTTGGGAAGAATAGTAGAAAAAGTGGAGCAGGATGAATCAGAATGAAAGTTGTAATTGACATTTAAGGAGAGGGTCATGGTTAAATGGGAAATGGGAGAATGTGAGGGGTTTGGCCAGGAAGGTAACAGCTGTATTTCAGGGATCCTGGATGTTAAGAGACTCCTTAATGGCTGGGTACAGTGGCTCACGCCTGTCTTCTAGCACTCTGGGAAGCTGAGGCGGGTGGATCACCTGAGCTCAGGAGTTCAAGACCAACCTGAGCAAGAAGGAAACAGACCTTGTCACTAAAAATAGCCGGGCATTGTAGCAGGCACCTGTAGTCCCAGCTACTTGGGAGGCTGAGGCAAGAGGATTGTTTCAGCCCATGAGTTTGAGGTTGCTGTGAGTTATGATCACACAGCACTCTACTAAGGGCAAGAAAGTGAGACTCTGTCTCAGAAAAAAAAAGAGAGAGAGAGACTCCAGGAAAAAAAGAGAGAGAGACTCCAGAAAAAAAAAAGAGAGAGACTCCTCAGCACAAAGGTCAAATCCTCTACCTCAGGGCCCTGAGTGAAATATGCACTGGGAATATGGGGGAGATGAGCCAATGGAGACCCCAGTCCTGGCTCACCTGGCCTCCAGGTGGGCATGACAACCTCAGCATGACAACCCTGGCTACCTTCTCATGTCTTTGCTGGCTTGCAACAGCTCCCACAGGCTCTGGGCTCCCACTGGTGGGCTAGGTCCCCCTGCCATGGGTGACAGGTTATTTTGAGATGTGAACAAAAGGAAATGGAGTCCAGGTTCTTTTTTTTTTTTTTTTTTTTGAGACAGAGCCTCAAGCTGTCACCCTGAATAGAGAGCTGTGGCATCACAGCTCACAGCAACCTCCAATTCCTGGGCTCAAGCGAGTCTCTTGCCTCCGCCTCCCAAGTAGCTGGGACTACAGGCGCCCGCCACAACGCCTGTCCATTTTTTGTTTGCAGCCGTCATTGTTGTTCTGCGGGCCT
>CAUYRH010006292.1:0-42290 GCA_963574655.1 Perodicticus potto
AAGGAAGGGTAAATGGTGGGACCACACCTATGGAGCATATTGCAAGGGTACAAGTCAAATCTATCAAGTATAGAACATAAATGTCTTAACACAATAATTAAGTAAATGAGGTGAAAGCTATATTAATTAGTTTGATGTAAGCATTCCAAATTGCATAAAAAATCAACACATTGTACTCCACAAATGCATACATGTATTCATGATCTATGTGTATATGACTTAATAAAAGGAAAAAAAATAGAGAATTCTGAGTTTATTTCAGCTCCACGTACTATCATGAGAAGCAAAAATCTAGTCTAATAGATCATCTCAACTAAGCCAAGCTATTGATGAACTTCTGCAAAATCCCTTTCCTTCAATTGCATTTTACTTTTTAATTAATTGAATTATTTTATCATTAACTTGATGCCAGCTCATAAAGACTGGATTATTTTCATCATGTTGAGCTTCTGATCCCATGTAGATGTTTTTGATGTGAGGAAATCTTAATGGAGCTGGAGGTTCTTGTGAGTCCCACATGAGGAATAAAACTATTGATTCTAGTCATCAAGGTTTGACGAGCAAGAGTCTGAATCATCGTAAAGCGTCCTTACTAGGGAAGAGGAGGCAGGGCCTGAGCGAGTTTAGAAGTGACTTCATCTCAGGAATTAAAGTTTCAGGCAGGAGAAAGGGCCTTGATTAATGAGATGGAATCTTTCCTTTGGGGGGCAAAAATAAGTTGGTGTATTTTGAAAATTTTGTGATGTGTTAAAATGGGTCATATCCCCCAAAAGGCCACATAGGAAAGATGGACTGGGCTCCCCATCAGGTCTGGCACTGGGAGACTGTTGTGTTTTGCTCATGAACTAAGGGGCAAGAAGATTGTGCTAGTTAAGGGTAAGAGGTTTCAACTTGGAAGCCTTGAACGAGCTGCTCGAGTGCTCTAGGCCTTGAACGCACCACCTCCGGCATATGGAGCTGGCGCCCTACTCCTTTGAGCCACAGGCACTGCCCAATATTTTAATTCTTAATAGAATTAGAATTCTAATTCACATCTATACCTCAAAATTCTAGAACTACTATTTTTTTAAGTTTCAGAGTTAAAAAAAGCCTTGACCTTGCTCCTATTAGATCTTGCTGATCTCTTCCAGAGCTCTTATCCCTTTTTTGTCTGCGTCCCCGGACTCTTACTCAGATCTAGGTCAGACAGAGACACCTGTCCCAGGTCTTCTGCTGGGTCTGCTTCCCTCTAGCATCTGTCTCCCACAGCTGTGGTTATTTTCTTTCTTTTTAGTTTTTATTAAATCATAGCTGTGTACATTAATGTGGTTATTTTCTTTGCCTGCTCTTGGCTCCCAGCACCCTCGGCAGCCGGTTCTCACTGTCACAGCCTGGCGGGGGGTTCTACTCTGGCTGGCAGTGACTGGCCTGGTGGACACCTGTCTGTTCCCAGGGAATCTGTGCCAACGGTAGCCTTCTCCCAAACTCAACACCTGGGCGCAAGTCAGCCTCAAATGGCACAGAGAAAATGGCAAAATGGCTTGTTTCAAAATTTATTTAACAATATAGTCACAGATTCTGAATAAAAATCTTTAAATGAACACACTGAAAATTATCCGACTTCGGGGCTTTAGGCATTCTTGCCTTCTTATCGGACTTATACATTTACTTATTAGCCTTTTACATTTCCAGAGATATTTAATGCTAAAGCTGCTGTATGCATAGACCAATGTAATACCCAATACGTAGCAAGAACAAAGGTGAATCTAAGACTTGTAACTGCAGAAGGCAAACGTGATTTGAGTTTTACAATTTTAATACAGTTTTTCCTTTCCTAAAATAGCCATACATGTTTTTGGCACCTTCTGTTTGTGCGTGTCTGTGTACATACAAGCCGTACGTATTGTCCCTCATACACAGTACACATTGGTCTACATGATGTTAAATTTAACCTGTCATGGAAGGTCCATTTCTGCAATGGAATATGCTGTAGATGTATGAAAAGATCAACAACCCGGTATGAAAGGACTTCCATGACAGGTTCGATTTAAAATTCAAATTTTTAAAAATAGTTCACAAAATTGTCATCGGCCAAATCAGTTGCGTGGCAAATTGAGCACTGTAGATGTAATTTCTGGTCAAATGGTTTGCTTCCTTGCAAAAACACCGGCAATCCAGTTTTGCCAGGATCCCCACCAAGGCCCTTCCCTGCCTTGCTCCAGAGAGGGCATCAAGAGGCATTTGCAGTGCATGATGTTCAGGCCACATGTTTCCAGACGTCTCTTTGTGTCGTCTTCTGAGCAATTCTGCTTCTCTTTTAAACCAGGAGAATTGTACTTGTGCGCTCAAAGGTATCAGGGACACTGTTTCTTGATACATCTGTAACTGCAAGCCCCACATCTGTCTCTGCAAACCCCACATCTGTCCCCTCTGAGACCCTCTGGGGTCTCTCTGAGCCAGCCCCTAACTCATGTGCCAAAAACTGCTAATGAGAAGCAATTCTGTCATGGTTAGGAGTATATTTTCCAGAATTGGGGCAGCCGCCCTGATGCTCTGTTCCCACTAGATAGGTGATGGGAAAGAGCTAGGCAGATGGGTCCCATCCCCCAGAGAATGCAGAGTGAAGGGGGGATTGGAGACCTTGTATCACAGCAAACTTGGACCTGGGGCTGGCAGCTGAGAGGCGGGAGGGTTGGGCAGGAATCCGAGTGCTCAGCCCAGGGAAGCTCCGACCGCGGGCTGTGATCTTAGCGTGTAAAACAGTGGGTGCCATCCTAGGAAGAGCAATAGACCTCCGTGTGGCTCCAGGGCTGGGACTGAGCCGGCCACAGAACCTGAGGAAGAGTTCTCCGGTCAGAGCCGGCTGGTGAGGGGCTCGTCCGCGAGGCAGCTCCTCCGAGTGAAAGGCGCGCATGCAGACCTGCAAGTTCGTCTGATGAGATGGCAGTGATGCCTGGGGACAGGCTGGGCAACTCCAGGCTTTCCTCCTACCTGGGAGCCTGTCATTCCTAAGGTGGCTGAGAGGTAACAGAGGGAGAAGCCCTGCTTCTTGCCACTGGGCATGAAGATTCATGAACATTCAGTACACTGAGCTGAGGAGTGGGGGACCCTGGTATTGAAAAAAATCACAACACCTTTACAGTTCCTCCCCGGAATCTTACATCCATATTGAGACAGTAAACACTTCCTTTATTGTAGGAAAATCACCATGATGTGCTTTTTAGTAACACAAATACTCACCAGTCGTTCTGGGAGAGAACTGTGAAATCACCCTTAACTGGAATACAAATTTTTTAAATTAAGAATTTAAGGGTTCTGGCTCGGCACGCATAGCTCAAGCAGCTAGGGCGCCAGCCACATACACCAGAGCTGGTGGGCTTGAATCCAGACCGGGCCTGCCAAACAACAATGATGGCTGCAACCAAAAAATAACTGGGCATTGTGGCAGATGCCTGTGGTCCCAGCTACTTGGGAGGCTGAGGCAAGAGAATCGCTTAAGCCCAAGAGTCTGAGGTTGCTGTAAGCTATGACGCCACGGTGCTCTACCCAGGGCGACAGCTTGAGACTCTGGCTCAAAAAAAAAAAAAAAAAAGAATTTAAGGGTTCTGTTTGGCAGCTCAAGTTGGGGGCTGGTGGCATACAGTTGTGCAGCACTGAGACTTTCCTGTCCCCTCTCCCACTTGGGTAGATATGGAAGCAGTACAGAGATAGTTCTTGCTTCTGCATGAAGTGTGCTGCAACCCGGGGCTGGTCCCTGGGGAAGTGGGAGTCCATTTCTGGAGAGTCCTTTAAGGGAGAAGAAAAACTGACCCCGGTAGGAATCTATTAATATTACCTATTTCACCTCATGTGGGGAAAGGGGTGCGGTTGGATTATCAGCATCCTTAGGATGAGTTCCTGAAGAGGAAGCAGCTGCATGGTAGGGTTTCCTGTGAAGAGGGAGAGAGTGAGTGGATAGCTGGGCAAGGTGTTTGGAGCAGAATCCAGGACTCTGATTTTGAAGGCCCATGAACTAGCATCACAGGGTCTCCTAGACACACCAGGGGCCCAGGTGTGTAGCCAATGCAGCCAATGGTAATTGAGTTTTTAATCAAGGCATGACTTTAGCTTGTCATCAAGGACACACAAGGTACCTCGACATGATTTACTTCACAACAACGCTTTGAGGTTAGCGATTACTATCTAAGGTTGAGACACTGAGACGCACACACCCACCCATCCAGTAAGAGGTAGAGTTAGGACATGGGGCTTTACTGAGACAGGGAAACCCCACTGTCCTTTCAGTGTGCCATGGCGCCTTTGCTACCAGCTGTGGCTCTACGGATCAGGCAACACCTGGCACAGAAGTGAGACCACAGTCAGGCTGCAGAGTGGAGAAGCACAGCAGGCGTCAGGAGCAGAGCTGAAAGCACCCCAGGACCAAGGGAAGGGGGAGGCTAAACAGCCAGGAATCAAGTCCTAACCAAACAGACTGATTAGGGAAAGCAAACCGGGAAATGGCCATGGGCCTGTGGGCTCCAGGAGGAGACAGGGGAGGCTGGGGCTGTGCAGGGCACATCACAGGCGGCATCTGAGCACCACCAGGCACAGCTGAGCCTGGACTAGTTCCAACCGTGCTGACTTGCAGGATGGGTGGCCTTGATCTCAGCATCCACCGAGACCCTGCCATGAGCCCCGCAGGGGCCTCTCGTTGGCAAGGTGCTCATTCCCAAGAACAGGCCATGTCTGGCACAAGGACAACTCATAACTACATTGAGTCCAGGGCTGTTTCTGGCCTCAGGCTAGGCATAGAGGAAACAGAAACAGGGTCAGTGGAGGATGAGCAAGGCGACAAGGATGAGAAAGGAAGATAAGGGTTTTGACAAAGGTGAGCCAGGGACACTGTTCACCCACAGACGGCAGAGAAGGCTGCTGAGTGGAGGTGGGGCCTGGGGACTAGTGCAGGTGCTCCCTCTTTCCTGCCATCCAGGAACTTGGTGCTCAGGATTCTCTGCATCAGCATCCTCCACCAGACTCTGAACTGCTCAAGGGCAAGGATCCTCTCTGGGGACCCTCTCTGGTTTCCCTGTTTGCCCCTCCATAGGGGTAAGGAAGAGTCAGTCACATGCAAGGTGCACTGTGAGCAGGAAGTGATGGGGGCCGGAGATGCCCGGGAGGAGACCCTGCAATTCTAAGCTAAGTAGCTGGACTTTGTGCAGTGGGTGGCAGGGGTTGGGGTGAGAGGCAGGGTTGAGCAGGTGGCACGAGGTCGCTGCTGGGCTGTGAGCTCTGCTGTATCTATGGCCGTGGTTCCGGCAGGACAGTAGCTGCCCCAGACCCATCCCACCCAAAATGTTCCCTGGAGCAGGAGAGGAACCTCTGGGAGAGGCAAGCTGATATAAATCAGAGCTAACCTGTGCTGATCCCCGGCTCCCTAAATCAAGAACCTGGCAGCTTTTTCTGGGCGAGAATCAATCTTGCTGTCCCCACAGTAAATACCATAATCCTTTTTCCAGTGTGGTTTAGAGAATGTAAGTGCCATGCTCATGATTTATGCGAAAATATTCTGCCAGGTTATGTAAATGGATGGGGGAGTCAGAGTGCTTTGAAACAGGAGGTCAGAGCATCACGGTGGGCCGGGCACCTCCCTCTCGGGGCAGCTGCCCTCTGCCACCCCTACCCCAGAGGGAACAGTCTGTGGCCAGCCACCAGGATCAAGGCGGGCATAGGAACCGAAGGTAATCAGCCGGACCCAGGCGTGACCATTCCCTGGCTAGGAGGGGCAGAGTAGAGGTGGCCAGTCTCTCTGGCCTTCTTTTTATGGAAGCCATTGCTGGATAATTCTTTTCTTTTATTTTTCTTTCTTTTTTTTTTTTTTTTTTTTTTTGGTAATTTTTTTATTAAACAACTAATATAAGAATACCCAGTCTGACCAGAAAGTATCCAGCTATCAATGAGTGGCAGATTGTTTTCATATATTAACAATGGCTGGGTACTTCCAGACAGATCTTGTACATTGTTTTAATGCCTGATTCAAACAGTGCAGACACTTCCAGAGCAAGATATGAATCTCCGTCTACGCCCTCCCTGCTTCCCTACTTCTTCCTCCAGAGGAACCACTGCCAAGCGCTTAGTGACCACCGTTCTATATTCATAAACACAAGCACCGCTTTCACATAAATAGGCTCATTTTTATGATCGATAGCTTATATATGTGTGTCATATTTATGCCTTTCCAGGGCTTCTGGCGTTAGCCTGCTAACCTGTCTCTGCAGCTTCACTCTGACCTGCTCTGACCTTTCTCCACACAACCATCTTCAAGACCCGATGTGATCACCTCCTCCTTCTCAAAACCTCCAAGGGAAAGAACAAAATCTGCCTCGTGACCAGCAGGACTTTGCATGGCCTGGGCCCTGGCTGCTTATCCTGCCTCAGTCTCGCTCTGAGCACCAGCCCTGCTGTCTTGTTTCTCTGACCACAGGTCCTTTGCACCTGCCATTTCCTCTACCTGTCATGTTTTCTCCCTTTCCACACCCTGTATTTCTTCCTCCTTGCTTTCTTCCCAGGAAACCCTATGGGTTTCTGTGAACCTGTAGATCAGGCCAGGCCCTTGTGTCATAGTCTCTCAAAGCATTCTGACCCTTTTTCTCATAGCATGCCAGTCTGTGCAGCTTATATTGTGATGTATTTAGGTACTTGATGCACATCGGCTTCCCTACAAGACAATTGTCTCTGTGCAGGCAGGAACAGGGTCTGTTTGGCTCAGCACAATGTGTGGCCTCAGGTGTGTATTCAGCAAACCTTTATTGAGAGAAAATAGACTCCTGGTCTCCGCATCTCTGTCTGTTCCCTGAGCACTAATGGCAAGGCAAGGACAGGAATGCTCCCACTTCTGAATTGCAACAAAAAGAAGGGGACTAGTTTCTCTCTGCCAAGAACCCGGCAAAGCTTTGATCCATGTCTCAGGGATCCTGGGGAGACAGTGAGAAAAGAAAGAAGGCATGGGAGGAGACAGGATAATTGTTTCTTCAAGGAGAGGTTGGAAAGGAACAATGAAGTATTGGGATCCTGCACGTCTCAAATCCTGTGGCAAAATCAGCAGAGGAAAATTGCGAGTGCATAGCTGTCAGAGCGGATAGGGAAGGAAGAAAGAATCCACGAGGGCTGCTGTCATTTCATACTTAAGCATCAGGCAGAGCCCTTGCAGCACAGTAAGCTAAACTGAGCTGAAATGTATGTTTCCTATAATGTCTCCAACCTAACAATAAATGTGCCACCCCAAAGCTACCGAATGCACAGTCTTCTCAAGTGCATGTGGAAAATTCTGGGCCATAAAGCAAGAATCAATATATGTAAAAGATTCTGGTCATACAAAGTACGTTTTATGACTGCAATGGAATAGAAACTGAAATCAATGATGGAAGAATAGTTCTAAACATTTGGAAACTAAATAACATGCTTCTAAATAATCATGAGTCAACGAGGGAATCAAAAAAAAGGAATTTAGGA
This sequence comes from Perodicticus potto, assembly GCA_963574655.1. NCBI lineage: Eukaryota > Metazoa > Chordata > Mammalia > Primates > Lorisidae > Perodicticus > Perodicticus potto. Next base: position 7,468 of record CAUYRH010006292.1, read on the forward strand.
AGTATTTTTCACTAGGTAAAAATAAAAATACAGCATACCAAAATGTGTTGGATGCGCCTAAAGTAGTACTTGGAGGTAAGTGCACAATATTGAACCCCTATATTAGAAAAAGATTAAAAGTTTGGAATCACTCGAATCAATGATCTCTGCCTCCACCTTAAGAAACTGAAAAAGGAAGAGCCAATTGAATCCTAAGTAAGCAAAAGAAAATAATAATAAAGATCAGAGAAAAAAATTCAATGAAACTGAAAGTAGAGCAATAATGAAAAAATCAGTAAAACCAAAACCTAGCTCTTTGGGAAGAGTCATAAAATTGATAAACTCTAGGTAGACTTCTAGAGAAAAAAAGAAAGAAGACCAAACTTATCGATATCAGTTATGAGAGGTAGCTTTCATAGATTCCATTCATGTCAAAAAATAAGAAAACATTATGAATAGCTTTGTCAAACAAAATTGACATTTTAGATGAAACAAATAATTTCCTAGAAAAATACAAAGTACAAATGCTCAGTTGAGAAGAATTGGATCACCAGAATGGCTCAAAATCTCTTCAATAAATTTAATTATTTGCAAGGAAAGAAAAATCTTCCCACAAAGACTCAGAGAAAACTCCAAGCCCAAACAACTTGACTTAGAATTCTACCAAACCTTTAAAAAAGAAAGATTATGAATTCAACTCAAATTCTTCCAGAAAATTGAAGAGAATATTCCTACTCATTCTATTAGAAGCCAGCAGCACCCTCACACCAAAATCAGATAAAGACATCAAAGAAAAGAAAATTACAGACACCAATAATCTTTATGAACACAGATTCAAAAATTGCACATAAAATTTTAGCAAATTGAGTCCCATAACAAATTAAAAAGATAATATACAATGACCAAGTAAAATGAATTCCAGGGATACAAGACGATTTAATATTTAAAAAAATAAGCAATATAAGTTATCATGATTTAAAAAAAGACACCAAAAAACTAAAACCATACGATCATCTCAATAGAGGCAGACAAAGCATTTGACAAAATTCAGCACCCACTACTGATAACAGCTCTAGGAATAGAAAGGTAGGTCCTTAATCCAATAAAATGCAGCTGTTAAAAAAAAAAAAAAAAACAGAGATGCTAACATGTATAACACTTAGTGGTGAAAAATTGAAAGCTTTTTCCCTAAGAGCAGGAATGAGGCAAAGATGACTACTTTCATCACTTCTACTGAATATTTCACTGAAGGTTTTAGCTAGTGAAATGAAGCCAGAAAAATATAAAGGCATCCAGATTAGAAAGGAAGAAATGAAATTATCTTTACTTGCACTTGACATTGTCATCATTATACAAAATAATATGAAATATACAAAAAAAGCTAAGATAATTAACAACTGATTTTAGCAAAGTTGTAAGATACAGCATCAATACTCAAAAACCAGTTGTATTTATACAACTATTTAAATGGCACATGAATTTTATGGCCACCTTGTATATACGTATGTACTAGGAAAAATCAGAAAATGAACAAAGTAGTACCACTTACAATGTATCAAAAATACAAAATATGGCTCAGCGCCTGTAGGTCAGCAGCTAGGGCGCCAGCCACATACACTGGAGCTGATGGGTTCAAATCCAGCTCGGGCCTGCCAAACAACAATGACAACCACAACCAAAAAATAGCCGGGCATTGTGGTGGGTGCCTGTAGTCCTAACTACTTGGGAGGCTGAAGCAAGAGAATCACTTAAGCCCAGGAGTTGGAGGTTGCTATGAGCTATGATTCCACAGAACTCTACCAAGGGGGACAAAGTGAGACTCTGTCTCACAAAAAATAAAAAAATAAAAAAAATAAAAATTATATTAAGATAAATCCAGCAAAACATGTACAAGACCTACATACTGAAAACTATAAAATATTCATGAGCCATGTTAAAGATGACCTAAATGAAAGGAGAGATATACTGTGTTCATGAGTAGAAAGACTGAATATTAAGATGTAAGATATTAGTTCTCCCTAAATTGATCCATAAACACAATCAACACAATCCCAATTAATATTCTGGCAAAATTTTTAAACTAGAAACTGTCAAGATGATTCAGAAATTCATGTGAAAAAGCGAAAGACCTACGAAGGTTGAAATAGCTTTGAAAATGAAGAACAAAGTTGGAGGGGTAACATTTTGTAATTTCAAACTTTATTATAAAGCTGTAGTCATTAAAGTAGACAGCGAGATTAATGGAAATACAGAGTTCAAAAATAGATGAACACTTATATGGACAACTGAATTTTGACAAACATGCAAAGTGGATATTCAGTGGATAAAGGATAGTCTTTCAAGAAACAGTGCTAGAACAATTGGATATGCATGCGCAAAAAAGGAACTTTGATCTCTGTCCTGTACCGTATTATGTCTTTTTTTTAATTGTCTTTATTATTAAATCATAGCTGTGTACAATAGTGCAATCAAGGCCTGTACCGTATTATGAATTGAATGTTTGTGTCTGCCTAGATTCATAAGTTGAAGCCCTAATCCCGAATGTGGTGGTATTTGGAGATGAGGTCTTTGGAAAATTATCTGGTTTAGATGAGATTATGAAGGTAGGGCCCCCATGATGGGATTAGTGCCCTTACAAAAAGAGGAAAACACTAAAGTTCACACTCTCCTTGTAAGGCCATGTAAAGACACATCAAGAAGGCAGCTGTCGGCTCGGCACCTGTGGCTCAATGGGCTAAGGCGCCAGCCATGTACACCTGAGCTGGCGGGTTCGAATCCAGCCTGGGCCCACCAAATAACAATGACGGCTGCAACCAAAAAAAAATGGCCGGGCGTTGTGGTGGGCGTCTGTTGTCCCAGCTACTTGGGAGGCAGAGGCAGGAGACTCGCTTGAGCCCAGGAATTGGAGGTTGCTGTGAGCTGTAATGCCACGGCACTCTATCCAGGGTGACAGCTTGAGGCTCTGTCTCAAAAAAAAAAAAAAGAAGAAGAAGAAGAAGGCAGCTATCAGCAAGCCAGAAAGGGAGCCCTCCCCAGAATTCAACCAGGCTGGTACTTCAACCTCAGACTTCCAGCCTCCAGAACTACGAGAAATAAATGTCTATTGTTTAATAGTCATTTACAAATGGCCCCTTTAACACACTATTATATGTAATAGATGTTACATGGTTAATGTTGTTCCATTAGACATTAAAACTAGTTAAATGCATTATACCCACTCTCTGGTATTTTATTATAGTGGCTTGAGAAGACCAAGATAGACCATATACAAAACTTAACTCATTATGGATCAAGAACCTTAGGTAAAATCTACAACTCTAAAACTTTCAGGAAAAAATTTGAGAAATTCGTTGTGACCTTGTGTTAGTAGACAAATATGTTTTTAGATATGGCATCAAAAGCATGATCCATAAAGACTTATATGTTGGAATTAATCAAATTTAATTCTTTGTGCTCTTTAAAGGATGACATTATAAGAATCCAAGTCTGGGAAGATTATTTTCAAGTCATATACTTACGTTCAGAATATAGAGAGAGCTCTCAAAATTCAATAATAAAAAGAATGAACAATCCAATGGTTTTTAATGGGAAAACCTGGAAAAACTGGCATAGGCCCCTTTCTCCCTGCTTCTCCCCACTAAGCACATCGTAAACCCTGGAAATAATACAACTGGCAACCAAAAGGAGAAAACTGAGAGGTCATTAGAGAAAGGAGAACTGAAAAGCAAAGCAGCAGGACATCTTACCATCCCGCTGCCCGGTGAGGATAACTCATATCTGACATTTCCCGAACTCCAAACTGTCAACAGTAGGCAGCCCAGGTGAGCTCATTCTACTCCTACATCAAGTAAGAGTCCCTCGGACACTGTGGACACCAAGCCTGGCACCACCCGGAAGGCAGATTAATTGGAAGTTCTGCTAGCAATAAGTGGGCAGGAGTCTCCTTTCCCACGAGGAGATACTAGGACAGCCAGCAGCACCAGCAAAGGGGTCCTTACCACAAAAAGTGACCTGGCCCAGAGAGCCTGACACTCCCTCTCCCCTGGGAGATCTTCGTCAGCCTTGCCTGGGAAACCCTTGAACACCCCCAGGCAGTGCCAGCAGGAAACAGTGAGGGCAACTGCAGCACCAGATAGACCAGGAAGACCATAATAACACCCCCAAAGCTCTGAAAGTGAAGCTGCCATTGGAATTACACCCCACGGAATGTAAGTCAAAGCCATCCTGCTGGACCTAAATAGGACGATTGCTAAAATAAAAACTTGAGATAGGACTCACTGTCTCCTAACGTCAATAATGAAATGTCCAGTATCCAACTGAAAATCATTGATCCTACCAAGAATCACAACAATCACAATGTGAACAAGAAGACACATTGACTGTTGCCAGCAGTGAGATAAATCAGAGGATTTTAAGGCAGGATTTTAAGGATTTTAAAGCAGCGGTCAGAAAAAATGCTTCAGTAATAGATTATCAATGATCTCGAAACAAATGAAAAATAGAAAATTTCAGTAACAATATAAAAGTTCTTAAAAAATAAATGAAAATTGTAGAACTGACAAATATAATAGAAAATAAAAAGCTTTCTGAATAGGCTGAGTAGTAGAATGTGGATGACAGAGGATAAAGCCAGTGAACTGGAGTGTAGAGGAATAGAATTTATTCAATCTGAGTAACAGATAAAAATTAGCTTAAAAATAAACAGCCTCAGGGAACTATGTGAATAACAAAAGATTTTCATATCTCAATATTTGTATTATTAGGGTCTTAGAAGAAGAGGAAAAGAGGGAGACTGAAATATTATTTGACGAAATAAAGGCTGAGAATTTCTCAAGTTTGGCAAAAGACATAGAATTTCTGGTTGAAGAAGTTGCATGAAACCCAAATAGGATAAACTCAAGGAAGTCAAAATACATTCTAATTAAACTTCTGAAAAGCAAAGACAAAGAAAAAAATTTGAAAGCAGCCAGAAAGAAATGATGTATTACTTACAAGGATACACCAATTCAAATTATAGCAGATGCTTCCTCTACAACCATGGAAGCCAGAGAAAGTGGCATAAAAATGATCAAAAGATGAAAGAAAGGACTGCCAACTGGGAATTCTATATCTGGTAAAACTATTCTTCGGAAATGAAGGCGAAGTAAAGATATTTCCAAAGAAAAACAATGTGTCTCCTTGTGACCCATCCCTAAAGATTGGCTTAAGGAAGCTCTTTTATTCAAGTGAACTCATAAAAAAGCATTTTAGATCGTTGGGAAGGAAGAAGAAACAGCAAGAAAGTAGAAATACAACAGACTACCCTTTCATTTGTATATTTTATAAATTATTTTTAATAATTAAAAGAAAATTGTAATACTATGTAATAGTAGAATCAATATTTAAAAGTGCAAAAGGTAACAGAAGCTAGAGACAGTGAGGTCTTTAACTTTAGAAGCCATGGTAAAATGTTGGTCTAAGTGGACTGTGTTAAGCCACATACATATATCCCAATATGCAGAGCATCTGATATTACCACCAACCTCTACCCATGCTGATGGCGAGGGTTCTTGCCCTCCACACAGGAGCACAAGTAAGACAAAAGAGTTCAGACAGGAGATATGAGCAAAAGCAGAAAGCTTTCATGAAAACAAAGTATATTCCTTAAGACAGAAGCAAAGGGCAGACTGATTCTCAAACCAACAGTGCCAGGGTTAGAGTCTGTCCTTTTATGCTGCTAATCCTTAATAATATATTAAGTCGGGGTGAAATATTCATGAGTTTTCTGGGAAAAGAGTGGAGGGTTCCTAGAACGTGGAACCCTCCTTTTCTTGACCTTATAGGGTAACTTCTGGGAGTTGCTATGGCATTTGAAAACTGTCATGGCACTGGTGGGTGTGATTTTTACTACACTAATGAGGATTAGTTCTTTTAAGGACACTATTGCCTCAATGGTGCACAGGTCCAAATTAAAAGTATTTCACCTTTTACCTTAGATAAAGATGTTATGACTAAAAAATAACTAAAGGGCCCCTATTGATTTATCTTAGCTAAGTATGTTCACATTCTTGCAATTTGGGGCAGCGTCTGTGGCTCAAAGGAGTAGGGCGCTGGCCCCATATACCAGAGGTGACAGGTTCAAACCTGGCCCCAGCCAAAAACTAAAAAAAAAAAGAAAAACCCACATTCTTGCATTCTTGTAATTTGCTTAACATATTGGCCTTCTCCTCTGACCTCTACACCAACTCCCTTCTGGGTATCTGACTCCTGTCTCACAGCCACTATGAAAACCAACACAAAAGATACGCTCGGAAGCACTATAAGTAAATCAATATGAAATCCTAAAAAGTGTTTATGCAATTAATGCATAAGAAAGTCAGACAAAAGAAACAGAGAAATAAACAGAAAACAAATAATAAAATAAAAGACTTATGGTGCTAATATATAAAAAAATTACCTTAAATGTAAATTGTCTTAGTTCAGGATGCTGTAACAAAGTACCAAACAGTAATTTGTATTTCACAGTTCTGGAGGCTGGAAGTTCAAGATCAGGTTGCCAGGCAACATGATCGAGTTCTGGTGAAGCCCCTCTCCTGGACTGCAGATTGCCAGATTCTTTTGGATCCTCACATAGAATCTTCTGAGTACAAAGAGGGTGAGAGAGCTCTCCCGAGTTCCTTTTCTAAGGGCATTAATTCCATTCATGAGCACCCCACACTCATGATCGTGATCTAATTTCCTCCCAAAAGCCCCACCTTATAATACTACCACACTTGAGTTAGGATTTCAACATATGAATTTTGAGGGGACATAAGCATTTAGTCTGTCACTTATATGGTCTAAATACATCAATCAACAGACAAAGTAGGGTGAAAAAATGGCTCAGCTGTATGCTAATTTGCAAGAAATACACTTCTAAGTTAAACAATATATGTAGGTTGAAAATAAAAGTATGGAAAAAGATATGCCATTCAAATATCAATCAAGAAGAAGCAGGAGTGTCTATATTAAGATCTGATAATAAAGTATATGTAGACCCCCAAGGAAAATCTACAATTATAGTTGGGGACTTCGTTCTTTACCTCTAAGCAAACTGAAGGGACCATGGGACAGAAAATTAGCAAGAATATATAAGATCTGAACAATACAGTCAGCTCCACCCAGCGACCTATTTTTTTTCAAGTTTCTAGTGAATATTCATCAAGATAGATTATTCATCAAGATGAACCATAAAATAAAACTCAACAAATTTTAAGATATTGAAGTTATACAGAGGATGTTCTCAGACCATAATAAAATCAGAAATCAGCAACAGGAAAAATCTCTAAAAATAGAAATTAAATTATTTAAAATTTTCAATAATCTACAAAGAAATCAAATGAAATAAAAATAATAAAACTAAATGAAAATAAAGATACAACACATCAGAGTATATGGGATGCAGCTAAAGCAGCACAGGGAGGAAATTTTATAACACTAAATGCTTACATTAGAAATGAGAAAAAAAAAATCTCAAATCAATAATATAGGTTGTGAGAGGTTCCAGACTCAAAGACGAAAGATTATTCTCAGGCACGAGATGAAAGGAACAGAGTCCCAGTTCAGTGCAATTATTGTGGCTTTTGCTCACTTAGGAGTGAAATTCCTGAACAGGAAGAAATCCACACGTGAGCTATGATGGGTAGGGATTTTACAGGGTCAAAGAGGCTGGGATTGGTCCATTCAGTATTTCCTGGGAGGGACAATGCACTGGATCTTTCCTGGGAGGGCTAATTCTAACTGGGTGGGTCAGTAATCTGATTCTATCAGGTTACTACTCCAAGAAACTAGAAATAAAAAAGGAGCAAAATAAGCCAAAAGCAGGGAAAGGGGAGGAAATAAGAAAGATTACAGCAGAAATATATAAAATTGAAAATAGAAAAATGATAGAGAAAATCAACAAAGCAAAAATCTGCCTCCTCCAAAAAAAATCAATAAAATTTGCAAACCTTTAGAAAGCCTGACAAAAATTAAAAGAGAGAAGACACAAATCACCAATATCATGAATGAAATGTGGGATACCTGCATGTTCTTACTCACACATAGGAGCTCACAAAGTTGATCTCATGGAGGTAGAGAGTAGAAATGATGGTAACCAGAGGCTGGAAAGGATGGAGGGAAGGGTGAATGGAGGTTGATTGACGGGCACAAACATGTAGCTGTGTAGAAGGAATAAGCTCTAGCATTCACCAGTGTAGTTGGGTGCTACTACAGGTAGCAGTGATTTTTTTGTATCTTTTAAAATAACTATGAAAGAAGATTTGAAATGTTCCAAACACAAAGAAATAATAGATTATTGTTTTGATTTTTTTTTTTTTTTTTTTTTGTAGAAACAGAGTTTCACTTTGTTGCCCTTGATAGACTGCTGTGGTGTCACAGCTCACAGCTGCCTCCAACTCTTGGACTTAAGCGATCCTCTTGCCTCAGCCTCCCGAGCAGCTGGGACTATAGGCACCCACCACAATGCCCGGCTGTTTTTTGTTGCAGTTTGGCTGAGGCCGGGTTTGAAACCACCACCCTCAGTATATGAAGCTGGCATCATACCCACTGAGCCACAGGTGCTGCCCAATAATAGATGTTTAAGGTGATGGATATCCTAATTACCCTAATTTGATCACTGTATGCATGTATCAAAATATCATATGTACTTCATAAATACAATTATTATGTATCAATACAAACAAAACTTATTACAAATGATAATTTATTTTAAAAATAGGGGATATCATCACAAATCCTACAGCCAGTAAAAGGACAATAAGGAAACACCACACACAAATTAAGTATAACTTAGAAGAAATAGACTGATTTCTAGACAACAAAAAAACTACCAAAACTTAACCAAGATGAAAGTTACAACCTGAGTATCTGAATAATGCTACAACCATTAAAGAAGTTGAATTCATAATTTAAAACTCTCATAAATGAAATCTTCAGGCCCACATGGTTTTACTGAAGAATTCTACCAAACACTTAAAACATAATTTACTTCAACTTTATATTTATCTTCCAGAAAATAGAAAAGAACATTTGCCAACTCATTTTATAAAGCTAGTATTACCCTGACACCAAAACAGGCAAATAGAGAGTATAAGAAAAAGGAAGGGACTCGGCATCTGTGGCTCAACGGGCTATGGCGCCAGCCACGTACACCTGAGCTGGCGAGTTCGAATCCAGCCCAGGCCCGCCAAACAACAATGACGGCTGCAACCAAAAAATGGCCGGGCGTTGTGGCTGGGTCTTGTAGTCCCAGCTACTTGGCAGGTGGAGGCAGGAGACTCGCTTGAGCCCAGAAGTTGGAGGTTGCTGTGAGCTGTGATGCCACAGCACTCTATCCAGGGTGACAACTTGAGGCTCTGTCTCAAAAAAAAAAAAAAGGAAGGAAGGAAGGAAAGACTATTGACTAATACCTCTTGTGAATTTGAGATGCAAACATTCTCAACAAAATATTAGCAAGGTAAAAATAATAATGTATAAAAGGCATTAAATATCATGGACCAAGTAGGGTGTATTCCAGGTAAGCAAGATTGTTTCAACATTCAGAATATTAATCACTATAATCTGCCATATCAACAAAATATAAAAGAAAAATCACATAATCATATCAATTAAATCAGAAAATGCACTTGACAAAATACAACATCTATTGATAATTATTTTAAAACCCAGCAAGTTAGGGTCATAAGGAAATGACTTCAACTTAATGAAAACATCTACAAAGAAACCCTACAGCTAACATACTTCATGGTTAAGACGTTACGCCTTCTCCCCAAGACTAGGAAAAAGACAAGAATGTCCGTTCTTACGACTCTGATTCAGTATAGTACGAGAAGTTCTAGATAGCTCAATACGGTGAGAAAAATATACAAAAGATATACAGATTGGAAAGGAAGAAATAAAACTGCCTCTGTTTGCAGATGATATGATTAAACACATGCATAAAATTATAAGAAATCATCAAAAATACTCCTATACCAAAGGAGTTCAGTGAGTTTGCAAGATCAACACTCAAAGACCAACAGAATTTTCACATATTCACAGTGAACACACAGAGATAAAAATTAAAAACACGTCATTTAAAACTGCTTCAAAGATAATGAAATACATAGTATATATTCAACAAAACATGTATAGCATCTGTATGTTGAAAATTAAAAAATGTTTATAAATACAACAAAGAAGCCTTCAATAAATAGAAAGATCCATTGTGTTCACGGAAACCTTAAAGGTATCAGTTCTCCCCAGATTGATCCCAGCAAAGGTTTTGTGAATATCGACAAGCCTATTTGAAAATTTATATGAAAAGACAAAGACACCAGAATAGTTAAAACAGTCTCGCTGAGGAAGAATAGAGTGGGAGAAATCACTCTATTCAATATTATTATTATAGTAATAAGGATAAAGTGGGGCAGAAAAGGACATTTTGATAAGTTGAACTGTATCAAAATTGGGAACTTTCGCTTTGTAAAAGATTTTATTTAAAGGATGAAAGGCAAGTTACACACTGAGAAAAATTTGCAAACCGTATATTTGATAGAGGACTGATATATTTATTTATATATACAAACATACACACATAGATAAATATATAAAGAACTCTCATACTACAGCAAAAAACTACAATTAGAAATCAGCAAAAGACATTATTAGACATTTCGCCAAAGAATATGATATACAGATGACAAATAAACATATGAAGAAATATTCCAACATCATTAGCTGTTAGGGAATTGCAAATTAAACCCGGAATGAGATATCATCACACATCCATCAGAATGGTGAAAATAAAATAGACAAGCCAGGCATGGTGACGCATGCCTATAGTCCCAGCTACTTGAAAGGCTGAGGCAAGAGAATCATTTGAGCCCAGAAGTTTCAGAACAGCCGGGTCAAACATAGCAAGATGCCTCTCTAAAAACATAAATAAATAGGGTGGTGCCTATGGTTCAGTGAGCAGGGTGCCGTCCCCATGTACCGAGGGTGGCGGGTTCAAACCCGGCCCCAGCCAAACTGCAACAACAAAACATAAATAAATAATTTTTAAAAAATTTTATCTACTAAAAAAAACAATGACAACACTAATGTTAGCAAGGAGGTAGAAAATTAGATCACTTGCACATTGCCAGGAGGAACGTGAAATGGTACAGCCACTCTAGAAAACAGTTTAGTTTCTTACAAAATTAAATGTGCAATTAACCATACAACCTAGAAATTGCACTCTTAGACATTTGCCCCAGAGAAAGGAAAACTTGTGGTTCATACAAAACCTTTTACACACACGTTCAGAGCAGCCTTATTCATAAGAAGCCCAAACTGTAATCAACTCAGATGTTCTTCCGCAGATAAACGATGAAACTAACGAGTGCATTCATAACACGGAATCCTACCCGACAAGAAAAAGGAGTGGACGCTGAGATATGTGACACCCTGGAAGAATCTCCAGCAAGTTATGGTGAATGAATAAGCCAGTTATAAAAGGCTACATACTGTATCATTCCATTTATACAACATTTTTGAAATGGCAAGGTTTTATTTAGGAAGAGAGAAAAAAAACTGATGATTGCCTGGGGGTTAGGAATGGGGGTCAGGACAGAAAGGGACATGTACGCTTATAAAAAGGAGACACAGAGATTGTCATTCTGATGGAACTGCGTATATCTGGACTATGGTGGTGAATGCTCAAATCTCCATGCGCAATAAAATTGCACATAACTGAACCCGCACACACAAATCAGTACTAGTAAAACCTGGGAAACTTTAATAAGAGTGATAGATTGTATCAATGTCAATACGGCTTGTGATACTGTACCCCAGTCTTGCAAAATGTTATTATAGGAGGGAAATAGTTTTTTAAAAGGTACACAGAATCTCTGTAGGGTTTCTTTAAGCTTCATGCACATCTACAATTATCTAAATAAAAATTTCAATGAAGAAGATTTTTTTTCTTTTTTTTTTTTTTATTAAATCATAGCTGTGTACCTTAGTGCAATCGTGGGGTACAATGTGCTGGCTTCACATGCCGTCTGAAATATTTTCATCTAACTGTTAAACATAGCCTTCATGGCACTTTCCTAGTTATTGCATGAAGACATTTGTATCAGTTAAGAAGAATTAAACCTTCGTCTACCCTAAGATCTGACTGTTCTGCTCCTCGGTATTTACCCCAAAGAAATGAAAGCCCGTGTCCTTGAGATGACTTGTACACGGCTCTTCACAGCAGCTTCACTGGTAATGCCTCAAACTGGAAACACTCCAAATGTCCATCAACAGAGAAAGGGATGAGCAAATTGTGGTCTGTCTGTACTATGGGTAAATGCTCAACCATGAAAAGGCATGAAGTGCTAATAATACATGCTGCAGAATGGAGGGATTTGTTATGCTAGATGAAAGAAGCCAGGGGAGAAAAAGAGTGCATGTTGTATATCCCACTTACATAAAACTCGAGAAAATGCTAACTCATTGATAGCAAAAGAAAGAAGAGCAGTGGTTAGCTGGGGATGGGAGAGGAGGAGACTTCTGGGACTGTGAGTGTGTGTTCGTGATCTTGATTCTGGTGATGATTTTCACAAACTATAAGTAGAAGATATACAGATGATACAGATACAGATTTATCTCAAAATTACCCAATTGGGCTCTGTGCTGGGTACTGTTCATTGTACCCCTGTAAGACCAGAGATGAAAAGAATAAATCAATGAGTATATGAACGAATCGACAGATTAAGAATGGATGTAGAGATTTAAAAATTAACAGACGAGGAACAAATGAGTGAATAATGAATAAGATTCGTGGTGGGCAAATGGACATCGTGTGAGTGTCCTACAGAGGTGAGGCTCACAGGTTCGCTCCTGGCCCAAGTGCTTAGTTCAGACTCAGCCACCACCCTGGGTTTCTATGGTGTTCCTAAATGTGAGACCAGAGCTGGTCTGAAGCCCAGGACCTTCAATTACCCTTCCACAGACTCCAGGTTAATTGGCATTAATGCTGCCAGGACGCTCCAGTGGTTCTCAACCTCCCTAAGGCCGCGATGTATTTTCATCGTTACAAAGGGGTTGCGACCCATAGGTTGAGAACCACTGCTGTAAACTATCCGTGGCTCTCAAAGCCCCGGCAGCCTATAAATCACAGCAGGAAAGGGGGTGGTAATTACCCCCATCTCCCCCAGAGCTTCCAGGGGATGACAGTGAACGCGGACGTGAAGACCTGCAAGGTGACCCCAGCATCCTCCTGGTCCCTCCCAGGGCTGTCCGGAGTGGAGGACGCAGGGAGGAGCACCTGGCCCGCCCGTGAGGGTGCACACAACTTGAGTCACACACTCACCAGGTGGCACAGAGGAGGGGGGGGAATGCAAGAGAGGAGGGCAGATGAAGGGGAGGTGGTGCTGGGAGGCAGGGAGGGGAAAGAGAGGAGGGTCATTGTCACAGTAAGAGCAGCAGACAGGAATTAACTAGGACAAGGACTAGCCTTGAACCTCAGGAGGGCGACTTTCAGGACACAGTGAGGAGGGCAGATGGAGAGGGTCACCTTCCAAAAACTACATAGAGGACAAAGTCCCAGTGTCACCTAGAAGTACCTGCCAGGCAGGAGGAAGTGTGGAGATTCACCTCTCCAATTCACCCACCTTGGGTCCTTGAAGGGATCTGGAGGGACAGAGCGGTCCCTGTGGGTTCACTGGACACCAAGCTTCCTGCTGGGTGATGGTCTAAGGGAGGATTTCCCTAAGAACTGATCAGACCCAATACTAGGGGGTCTGGCCATCCAGGCTGCCCAGCTCACCCCTCAGCATCACAAGAACCGTCTCTCTTGAGTCTGGGAGTAGGTAGGGAATAACCAGAGGAGACGTGGCAGGAGCCGGGCTCACACCACAGCACGGGTTTGTGCTGAGCTGGCGGTGGGTTTCCTCGGCCAGCCTTGAGTGGTAAGTAGGTTCCAGAGTGCTGGGCAGGCAGTGGAGGGACGCCTCTGCCTCTGATGGCTCCTGAGGCTGAGCATGAGGGGCTTCCTAAAGTCCTGCTCATTCAAGGACCCGGTTGAAACTGACAATTGTCCCTGTGCCTTCCGTTTCCTGGGAGAGAATCTGCTTGCCCCGGCCTTGGTCAGCCTTCTCTCACTCATGTGCTCCCGCGACACCCCCAGACTCCAGCATCTAGTGTTGACCTGCCTGTCACTGGAGCACCATGGCCAAGTCATACCATAGCAGTCACTGGTTAAGAGACCCTCGAGCAAGGACAGAGCAGAAACACCGCCCAGTCCACCTCCTGCCACTGTCTGCTCTGCTGTGCCTGCAGTCGCAGGAGACTCGGCCTCCAGAAGCAGCCTGTCTCCTCCCAGGACAGACCTGACTGGCAAATTCCTCCTTATGCAGAAAACCTCACTCTCTGACTGCCGCTCCCAGCAGGGCCTGAGAGCCTCCCGCAAAGCCCTTCAGATCCACAGGGCACTGCCCACCAGCCCCAGTCCTCTGAACTTGGGGCACCTTTCCTTCAACTACAGAGCAAATCAGCCAGTGCCCCATGGTCTCTGCTGCCTCTCTGCCTCCTGCCAGGGGGAGAGAAGTGTGCAAGCTCTTCCATCCGTGTTCCTAGGCTCTGATGCGTGCTGCTGTCCCAAGGAAGACAATTTAGAAATGTCTCAGTCAAGGTTCTTCTGGTTGCAGATCAAAAAAAATGCACTGCCACTAGTTTATACAAATAAAAAAGGGGAGTGATTGGAAAGATACAGGGAAGTCTCTTGGAATACAAAATAAGAAAGAACATAAAGGCCTGAAAAGGAACCACAACCAAGAAGCAAAGCGCCTGCCTGGAACTGAGGTCACTCTCGCCCGATCTCTCTAGGGTCCGCCCCTCCCGCCCGCCCTCCACACCCCTCTTTCTTCTTTCTCTCTCCCCCCTATTCTTTTGCCCTCTCTCCGGTCTCCAGTCTGCCCCAGCCCTGGCTTCACATTACCTCAGGGACCCAGCCACAGCTGACCACTGTCTCCGCATAATCTAATTGATCCAGCCTCAATCGGGGACTGAGGGCGGGAAGGCAGCCACGCAAGACAGGACCGCCCAGGGCATGTACCCGTGAACACTGGTCAGTGGGGTGCACCAAAAGGGGGAGTGGGCTGAGCACCCACACCAAGAGCTGGCACCTCCACGCGGATGCCTTGTCTAGCCACACACAGCCATAGCCCCGGGTCTGGGAGTCCAGTGGCCCTGTCCCCGCCTCCTGCCTGGTGACAGTAACACTGGCTCCCAGGCTGCTATTTTCCTTCAGCCTATGTACTATTTCCTGCTGAAGGAGTGGGATTTGAAATAAATGTATCTCCCATAAGAGGACATACCCAGAGCTGGATTCTATCTCGAAATCCTGAGCTAGGACATAGAAAAGCCAGGTGTGACAGGCGGCAGGGCGCTGCAGTGGACTTCTGGCTTTGGAGCCGGGCTGCCCAGTGCTGAACGCCAGGGACTCCGCTGGTCCTCCTAACCACTCAGGACAAACCCTGCCTCTGTTGTAGATAAACCCAGGAATGGAGACAAAGTGCCTGGCTCATCACGAGCCCTTCTGACCTTCCTAGACAGGGATGGGGTGAAAACTTGAGAACGCTGTGAAGATTCTCTGTGAGGCACGGATGGTACCAAGCAAGGTGTCAGCCCCACCCTGGTTGCTGAGAGCTCAGAGCATCCCGCCCTGTGGGAGACACTGGTGATATGAGGATGATGGACCGTGTAGGGGGAGGACCTTGCACCCTCACATCCAGGGAATAAACAGGATAAATGTGATAACAGAAGCAGAGTGGTTGCCAGCCCAGACTCAGAAGCCAGGCTGCCTGGGTTCCAGCCCTGGCTATGCACTGGCTCGCCTGTGACCTTTGGCACATCCCTTAACCCCTGTGGGCCTATTTCTCTTCTATAAAAGAGGGCATAAAAAGAGTACCTACCTCATCAGGTTGTCAGGAGGCTTTAGTGAGTTAATGCATAAAGTGCTTTAAAACGTCAATGTGATGTAAGTGGTGCTTTGAAACCTAGAAACCTGCAGGACCCGTGAGAGCATGGAGAAGGGAGCGGCGAACCCCAGGGTTGAACTCTGTTTGCAGAGGGAGCTGCTGGGTGAATCAGACGATTAGAGAGAACAGGGGATGGGCTGCAGAGACGGCAGCAAAAGTCCACAGGGAGCACGGTGGCTCCTTCAAAGGCCAGGAATGGGAGTGGAGGATGACACTCGGTTTCTAGTTTGAGCGCCTTGCTGGGCATGGTTGAGACAGCGGTCTATGACGCTGACAAGGCATTAATGGTATGGAACGAGCTGCATGGAGCTGGAGCAGAGGAGAGGGGCTGGGGACTGAGGTGTCCCCGGTGGAATGATAACAGACGATCGCCGTGCCTTCTCCGAGCAGTCTGCTCGCTGCTCTGGTGGCTCTGATCACCCCACTGGAAAATTCTCCCCCCTCCCAGCCAGGACCCACCAAAATCCCTCAGGAAGCACTCAAATGTGCAACTTTTTATAGTTCACATTTATTCTGCCGGGGAAATCAGCCCTCGACCGCGACAGTGCCCAGACATGAATCATGATGTCTCCCGCGTGGAGAGAAAGCAGCGAGTCAGCAGTTACAGGGTGGGGCCCCAGGGTTTTCATTCACAATGAGATTTTTCAATTTTATTAAAATCAATAAGAGTTTTATTACAGTATAAATGAAACGATGTCCCCTTACTTCTGGATATAACAAACTACATTGCCCTGACAGTGGGCACAAGATCCCTGGCCCAGAAGAGATCCTCCTGGGCAAGGCGAAGGCTTTGATTCACGCACCCGGGGCACAAGTGGCCCTTCAGGCCTGAAGAGAGATGAGCCTGGCCAAAGAAACGCGTCTACTGGGAAATTTCCAGCAAAATGTCTGCGTGACTCCTTCCTGTGTTTTTACAAATCTTTAGGAGTCCTATAAAAATCGTGACATAATTGGTGGGGTACATTCTTTTGTGGAAACCAGAGAGAGAGCAGGTTCCATCATTAGGGTGGGCTCGGAGCCAAGGTTGTCCTTCTGCGGGAATGAAGATCACAGCCCGGGAGTAGAAACTGCCCGGCAAGTGCTGTCCACCTGCTGGTGCCTCTGACTTTATCTTTGTAATTATTGCTCATCACAATGGGCGCTAAGGTCCCATAAACAGACTCTTAGACAAGGAATAACAACAGCCACAAGCTCTGATTAATGGTCAAGCCCACACAAGACCCAGAACAGAGGACACACTCACTAAAGGCAGGAGAGAAGGAACAAAAGGAGTCCGCCCCGTGTGTGTACACACTCACGTGCACACACTCACAGGCACACATATATGCATGCACACACTCACATATACACACTCACACCCACACACATACCCAGAAGCCGCTCTCAAGATGGGTAGGAGTGTGGGGGGGCCTCAGAGCCCAGCCTGGAGCTCCTGGTGCCTACAGGCATGGGGTGGGGTTCTTCTCAGGGTAAGGCCCCAGGGCTTGGTGCCCTGAGGCAGCCTAGCTCCCCAGAATAGCTGTGGGCTCCCAGCACTGGTCCCCTGCCCAGGACCTGGAGGGAGCTGAGCTTGCATCAAAATGTCTAGGTTGGGCCCTAGAAGCTCCTCTACTGGCTCTAGGGTTTAGTCTCAGTCCCCATGACTGAGATGTCCCAATAGCTATGGAAATTAGACTGGTCACTTTGGGTACTGCTGTAAGTATTTACCTAGGAGGACAGTCAGGTCCTGCCACCTAACGGCAGGAGTGGCCAGCTCGAAGGCCTCAAAGGCAGAGGCTAATGCTGGTGTCGGGGGATCCTGGGGTGCTGCTGGCCTGATCATCCACATTCACAGGGGTATAGACATGCCCTTGTTCCTTAGCAACAGGCAGGATCCAGACCCAAAGAAGTGGGACCCAGTGTGCCCTGGGGGACAAGCATTTCATCCAGGGCCAGGGCTATGGCTGGGAAAGTACCTATAGTGTGGATCCCACAAGCCTTGGGGGATTTCCCCCCAATTTTTAAAACTAACACAGCAAGAGAAACAGAGCAGTGGAAGATCTCCAACCTGACAAAGCTACTTTCATTTATACGTATCTCCCCCCTGCCCTGGTCCACAGAAATACACATTCTTTTCCTTCATCGCAATGTTAACGTATGTGTGATTTAGAATATAGGTGGGGCTTTTTTTGCCCACTTAACATTTTTCATGGTTCCACATAGCTTTTATAATCAAATGTAATAACTGCATAAAATGAAATAATGTAACTGCCCTACCATTTACTAAACGATTCCCCTATTATTGAGTGTACAGTTTACTCCCCCATTTTTGTTATTGAACAATGCCACATTGAACATCTTCAAAGGGATAATTTTCTTCTGTCCAGAGCAGGCCCAAAGGATGTATTTTTCGCCTCTTATCCCACACTTGTTATGCAAAGAGTGGTGCTATTGACCTCAGAGTCCCCCAGCTTGTGCCCTCACCTATATCCCAGCCCCCAACCTTGGCGTGGTGGTCTGTTAGAAGTGTGTATTTGGGGAGAGGTGTTTTTACTAGCTTAATAATTAGCAGAAAGCACCTCAAGACTTCTTAATTTTAGTTGCTCTGATTCCTAGCCAGGCTAAACATTTTCCCAGGTGTTTGTTAACAGACTGGATGTCCCCCATGTGAATACCCGGCTTGATGTGTTCCCTTCTTATCTATTGGGTCGTAATTTTTTTCCTCTCATAAATTTTAATGAGCTCCTTATGTGGCATAGCTATCAACTCTTTGGGTATGAAAGTTGCTGAAACTACCTGTTTCCCTCTAGATTTTTTATTTCGCTGCATTTTTTTTTTAATGCCTGGGAGTTTTTGTTTTGTTCTTGCTGTCTTCTGTCAGCCTTCTCCTCTGCGATTTCTCCTCTTGCTTCCAAGCTGACAGTGGCCTTCCTTTGTAAAGATAATAAATATTTCATTTTTCTGCTAACTTTTCTATTTAAAAAAAATATTGACCTCTTTCATCCATCTATAGTCTACTTTGGTGGAAGGGGGAGCGCTAAATTAAAATTCTTCCATGCTATCCAGTCTCCCAACGGCAATCATTTTTAATTCTTTTATTAAATTATTATTTCATAAAACATCCTAATGTGTCACAGATTGGGCCTTGTGACTTACTCTTTTTTTCTTAGACTGCCCTTTGAAATCTTTATCTGTGTGTTTTTCCAGAATCTATTGTGTTCGGAAGAATGCCAGTGGGATTGGTTTGAAGTAGGCTATGTTTGTAAATGAACCTACGGCTGGGAGACATTTTCACAAGGCGAGAGTGCACTTCTTCTCTGCCCCCACCCGAGTCAAGTTTAACTTGTCCTCATGAAGGGTGAGCAAGTGTTTCTTTCTTTCTTTTTTTATTATTATTAAATCATATCTATGTACATTAATGTAATTATGGGGTATAGTGTGCTGGTTTTATATACAATTCGAAATACTTCCATCAAACTGGTTAACATAGCCTTCACCGAACATATTTAGAAATAAACCCATGTTTAAACTAAAGACATAAAGCATGTGTTTATTTCTAAATATGTTAGGTCACTTGGTTCTGTTATAAGTATATTTTTTTCATTGTATTTTCTAGCTATTGCTGGTTTTCTGGAGGACTATCAATATTTAAGTATGCAATCTGCATTCATCTTCTCCCTCAAAGTCCTTAATTTGTAAATTTTTACAGATTCTTTTGAATTCTCTCTCCACACAAATGTTCGTGGTGTCTCTTTTTTTCTTTTTACCCCCAATTTATTTTATCTTGCCTTACTGAATTGACTGTAAAGTCCAAATAAGATTAAGTGGCACTACCTTGAAATTTTCTAGGAACTTAGAAGGATGTAAGTTAATTTGTTAATGAATTATCAGTATGATAGCAGACTTTCTTTTTTGTTCCTAAATTTAAAATTACTTGTATTTTACCAGTGCGAATTTTTGGTCTAAAATAGATGTGTTTTATCATATTGAAGAATCCTTGAATTCTTAAGTTGTGATTTTAAAAAAAAAGGTTGAATTTTTATAAAATTAGTTTTCAGGTTAATTATTAAGATGATCTTGCCACCTTTCATTTTGGTCTGTATTTCTGCCAACCATCCTATGTGGAGTGAATGTTGACTTATAATCAAATTTTCTCCTGGTAACACAGCAAGAGTTGCAACCCAGGTCTCTTAATCTCAACGCTGACGTTACCTGATGGAGTTGACCTTTTGGAAGGTATGTCTGAGTGTCCAAAGCCTTGAACATGGCTTACCATTGTGTAATGCCCAGCAAACGTGGACAGATAAAAGATGTGTTAAGACAGAATTATTTGTCTTGAGCCCTTCTCAGGGCACCTGGGTTTTAACGGCATTATCGACATGGGCAGTACTCAGGCATCTGGGAGAGTGACTCAAATTTTAAAACTTGTAAAGACTGGAACATTAATTGAAAATGATTGAAACCTCACTTTGAAAGGACAACTAAATGCTTTTGACCAAAATGTATCCAAGACTTAAGTACATGTCCTGAAGTAAATCACCCCATGTGGGTATCCATTTCCAGGGCTTCTCCCTGTGGCCAAGCCACGGAGCCTGTCCCCATTCATTGGGGCTCTCTCTCTCCCCGCCCTGCTCACCACAATCCTCCTCGGCGCATCCCGCAGCACTGCGCCCCCATCACGCTTTCTCTCCTGGCTGCTTTCTTTCTATTGCCCTGGGGGAGATTTTTATTCTGCTCCAATTACTCAGAGCAGCTACTGCCTCCCTGGGACCCAGGCTGAAAATGGAGCCCATGCGGCACAGCACCGAGCCATCTCCTGTGTGGAGCCAGCAGCGGCCCCCAGCATCCTGGGGGCCACAGTGTGCAAGACAATCCCACAACTGATTTCCATGTCAAACCTATGAGACAGCATTTGGGTCCCAAGAGGATCAAAACGTTCAATCCGCTTTGTGAGAATTAAAACAGCTGGGCCATCGCAGATTCAAGTTATTGAAAACAAACGCACCTTTGTGCGTACAGGGGGAGTAACCTGTACACTCAAAGGCAGGGGTTGTTGCTAACGTCCCCCGGTTTGCAGATGGAAACTGAGGCACGGGGAGGATGAGTGAATTGGCTAAGACTTATGCAGCTAGAGAATGTCAAGGCCAATCTGATTGCAGACCCGGCATTCTTTCTACCACACCAAACCGACTTCCTGAAAGACAGTCTGCTCTCCTCTCAGGCTTGAAATAAGGAATTCAAACATCTACAATTGAGAGAATTAGTGTGTGCGTTTGTTTTCAATAACTTGAAGCTTCCAGGCATGTGGAATTTGCAGGAGCTGCTGCTGGCTGAGCAGAGGACAGGGAATCTGCGATGGCCCAGCTGTTTTAATTCTCACAAAGCGGATTGAAAGTTTTGATCCTCTTGGGACCCAAATGCTGAGCAGAGCTGTGGGGTGGGGGTGGGGCGCAGATTTGGAGAGGGAAGAGGGGGCCAAGGGATATCTCTGTGGAAGGCTTTGGTGATACAGGTAGGAACTACTGGGTTTTGAAGCTTGTTTGCTCTGCCCATAGGATGCCCAGAGTTCACATGCAGATTACAAGGCCCATGAGCACAGGGAAAGGACTCTGGACCCACCTCGGCCCCAGGGGCCCAGGTACAAACTCTGCTCAGTCCCCCTTTGGGGGACGTTAGCAACAACCCCTGCCTACCTGTCACATAGGTTTGACATGGAAATCAGTTGTGGGATTGTCTTGCAAACTGTGGCCCCGGGATGGTGGGGGCTGCCGCTGGTTTACACAGGAGGTGGCTCGGTGCTGCGCAGCATGGGCTCTTTTTTCAGCCTGGGTCCCAGATCTGCCTTGCCGGGTGATTGGAGACAGGGAGGGCGATGCTGGCTGAGCTCATTCTGAGTCACGGGGAGGCACAGACTTGGGCCGTCCTGGGAGCCTCTGAGAGAAGCTTTGGCGAAAGTGACCCAAGCTAGGCTCAGGGAAGGGGAGGGTTTCACAATGGGAAAACTAAGCAGCCAGAGAGGGCTGTGGACATGGGGGGTGGGGGGTCGTCCACAGGGTATGGAGTAGGAAGAGCTGAGCCTTGAAAGGGGTTAGTTCATAAAACACCAGCTGAGCTGCTCCCTCCCTGTGGGGAAGATGCTGCCCTGAGTGGAGAAGCGACCATCTCAGGGTCACACAAGGACAAGGACCCAGTGCTCCAGGGTTTCACTCCAGGGGCAGTGGCTGAAATACTGTGCCCTGCGGCTCCTCTGGAGGGCTCCGCATGTCCAGGACTAGCCACCCCCAGAAAGTCGTGCAGACAGTCCCCTGTCCTGGGGTGGGCGCCATCCAGGGGCCCCCCAAAAGAAGGAATTCCACAGGAGGCGGATCCAACAGGCGAAGGGGCAAGCGGGGACCGCTGCCCGCCCACGCGCGCAGACAGCGGGTCACAGCCTTGCTCTCTGAAGGCTCATTACCCCCAGCGCAAAAATATGCTCCTTGATCCCTCATCTTAAAAATAAATTCGGTCCGACCTCTCCCTACAGCCACCATGTGTCCCCATACCTACCCCATAAACCTTACAAGAGCCATCTGCACTGGCTTCCTCACTCCTCTCCTCCTGCTCATGCATTGGCCCACTCTGGTCTGGCTTCCGTCCCCACCACCACTGAAACTGTCTGCGCCCTTAGCCAGGTGTCCACGGTCGCTGGGACATGCTGGGACTTTTCTTTGTTCAGGCTTCTGCATCCCCTGCAGGCCCTGAGATGTGCTTGCCCTGCAGCCTGAGTGAGCACAGGGAAGTGGACGTCACCAGTTCCCTCATTGGCCTTTCCTAGGAGCACATGGGACACTTCCCTGGCCCACCGGACAGGAGCTCCGGTTTCCCCAGCTTCCCCACTGAAGATCCTGTCCCTGTTCTCTCTCCTTCACTCTATGAAAGAAACCTTCTGTTTGGCTTTGAGAGGCCTGCAGGTTTTTGAGATCACGTGTCCTCTCTGTCAAAATCATCTTCCTCTTTATCCGGTGTCATGGTCGCCAAGTAAACCACATTGTCCAATCCAGTGGCCACATCTGACTCCACCCCTCCGTGGCACTTGACACGGTTGCCCTCCTGCTGAAATGTCCTCCTTCCTCCCCTGCTGTCACCCTGTCCCTTGGCCCCTCTCCTGCCATGTTCGTCTCCTGCCTTGCCCTTTCTGCTTCTCTTCCACAGTTGGAGAACGTCCTCAGCGCCCTGTCCTGGGACCTCACATCATCTGTGTGTTCCCTCTTTAGGTGGTTCTGCCCCTCCCTGGGGCTCTCCTGGCATCTATTTTGACAGCTTTCTAATGACTGTATCACCCTCTGGACACCCGATTCTCATACCTGAGGTTGCCTTGATATTTCTGCCAACATGTATAATAGACTCATCAAACCTAACATGAACTCTTGCAACCCCAAACTGGGCCCCTCTTCACTGTCATGCACCCACGAATGGCTCTGCGATGCCCCCCATTACAAAATCAGAAACATGGAAGTTCTCCTTTCACCTCCAATTTATCTCTCACATCAGTAACTCCAGACTAAGGGCTTACCTGTGTGCTCCTCTTTCTGTCTCTGCACCGCCCCCCATCGGAATCTCTCACCTGAACTTCTCCAGTCGGCCCGGAACTGGTCTTCCCACCTGCACGCTTTCATTGTCAGCCCATTCTCAACATGCCTTCCAGAAAAATTATTTTGTAATCACAAACTTAACTGTGCTTAAAGTGCATCAGTGCCTTCCTATTGCACCCAGAATTAAAACTAGGCACTATCCTGGGGTCCCCAAGGCCCTGCAGGGTCTGGCCCCAGCTACCTCCCCCAGCACCCTGTGAGCGCCATGCTCCTCCTGACTCCCTCACCCTGCTCGCCGTGGCCTGGACCACACCAAGCTCCTTCCAGAGCCTCTGTACTGGCTGCTCCAGACTCTCCACTGGAAGGTCCCTTGCGTTCCATCAGCTCTCAGAGGTCATCCTCCCAGAGAGGCCCTCCCTGGCCCTGTGCAAATGGCACACTGTTTACCTCCTTGCTGATGCAAACGAGCACCTGCATTGTATTTGCATTAGCAGTTATCTGCTTGTTTGTTCTGTCTCCTCCACTGGAAGTTCCAGGAAGGCAAAAACATGCTTTCCCGGTACCAAGCTAACATTCACTAAATGAATAAATGAAAGAACACCAGGCAGTGTTTCTCCTGCAGGTGCACATGGCTGCCTCTATGGCAGGGACCACCCCGGACCTCCTCTGCTCACACTGGGCCAGAAGAGCAGAGGCCCTGGAAGGGAGAAGAATATATGAGAGAGGAGGGGCTCCTTGAGCAGGCCCATCCTGCATGGGGACAGGACAGGGGTCACCATCCACAGTTCCAGCCTCATGACCATGTGCAGACCCCATCTCAGGAGCTGGGATGGCTGCAGATTGCCACATCTATTGGCTACTCCTTTGTCTAAAGCCCCCCAGGAATGAAAGTGCGGCTCAGCAGAGGGGGAGGTGCCACCCTGTTTGGAGAAGCCCTGGTTCTGGGCCCCTGGGCATACTCCAATAGCTGTGGAGGCCAGAGGGAGGCTGGCTGGTCTTTACCAGGGACTTGATAAGCTCAGGCTGGCCCTGGGCCACAGGGCCAGTGTGGTATAAAATTGGGGCACATCTTGGACCAGCACTGGAGCACTGGAGCCCAGGGGACAAATCCCAGCTGTCATCCTCTGCAGAACAGTCAGCCTACTGCGGAAGCCCTTGTCTAGACTGGGATGGGAGCAAAACACGGGCACCTACCATGTCAGCCAAGGCTGCAGGACTTCTGAGCTGTGCAATTTAACAGACTACAGTTGACATTTATTGAGCACCAGCTGTGTACCCTGTCTGTTCCTGTGTTGGGGGTATGAGAGCCTCGAGACAAAATATAATAATAATAAGCCTCTGCCCCTAAGGGACTAAAGACACTGACTCTAAGTTGTAAACCTTCTCCCTCACATCAAGAAGAGATAAAATGGCTCAGAATGAAGGGGAGAGGTGAAGTCAGGATTTGTAGGAAGCTGAAGCGAGGTGAAGCATTGGTCCTGTCAAAGCTCTGCTCAGACCCCTCAGGGCCCTTCACCACCCAGTGTGCTTCCCCAGCTCCTGTGACTCTTCCGAGCCCTGCCTGCCAGCTGCTGCTGAAGCTGCCTGCACAGGAAGACAGCCAGCCGGGGGTCTGTGGCCCCGTAGGGACAGCCTGCAGGCAACAGCCTGTGTAAGAGTAAAAGCCCAACTGCGGGGTGGGGGCAAACGCTGATGGTAATTTGTGCTCCTGAGCTCCCCACCCAATCAGCTGAAGCAGGGACTTCATGGCATTTGACCCTTGTCTGGTTTTTCCCCTCCCTGTCCTATCTCCTGCACATCCAGTTACATCCACCCTGGGCTTTCTCCCTGTCCCGCCAGTGATCTCAGAGCTGAATTCAGGATTAACATTTCAGTTCATAAATGCCTTCTCCCAACAGCCCCCAGCCTCTCATCGCCCCCTCCGGAGAAAAAAGAGGACCCATTTCTATGCCTGAGCAATGGGTGGCCAGGGGAGGTTCCCCTACATGGTCCTGGAGCCCTCCGCTATCGTCTACTGCCGATAGAGTGGCTGTTGTCACCTGTCACCTGCTGCTGCTACAGCCCAGACATATCCCAGGACTTCCTTAAGGAGGAAGGCCCATCATGTCCCCCTGTTGGCTCAGACCCCACCTCAAGTATTACAGCCATGTCTGATACCCCCATAGGGCAGCTGAACCTCACACCTGTCCCTTGATAGGGCAGCATCAACCTGTGTCTCCCATGTCTGGCTTTGCCCCAGGCCGTGGTGATGCTGGCAGCCTGTGCATGTTCACTGCCAGAAACCCCAGCTCCTGAAACCCAGCGGCCTAACTAACTCAAGGGCTGCAGGAGTGTGAGGAAGGAATCCTGTCTGCTGCCACCGAGGACGGGGTGGGTCAGCGGGCATTTGGGCTGCACGCTGGGCCCTTCCCTATCATCCCTGCTGCCTCCCTATGCCATGGCCAAAGGGCATCTCTGTGGGACTGTGCTCTAGGATCCTCTCAGTAATAAAGTAGAATATGGCATCTGTACCAGACAGCCTGCCCAGAGTCAGGGATGGCACTTATTTCTAGAAATTAAGATGCCTTTGCTGCACATCCAGGAGTGGGACTATGCCAGTGTTAACGATACCCATCACAGAGGAACTTGGGGAAATGCCTGTTTCATGTCAATTTCCCCTACTGGACATTAGCCTCCCACGGTAGAGGCATGTCAATCCTATTCCCCGTTGATCCCCATGATAGAGCCGCACACGGTGGGGGTTCCATAGAGGTTTACTAAATGAATAATGACGACCACTCAGGAGGAAGAGAGGGAGTGTTCATGCATCACATTCAATGTGTCCAAAGGTCCCTTGAGACTTGAAGGCCGTGTGATGCCCTGTCAGACCTGAGCACCCACTGGAGGGAGCGGTTGTGCAAAAGATGCCATGGAAACCAGAGACGAGGACGGCACAGCAGACGTTCTTCTGCCCCATTGTCTCGCCTTGGTTGGCAATGGAAAGGTTGACCCAGCTGGGAAAAACTCGAGAGGCAAACCCAGAAGAAACCCTGGAGATCCACTCACCAACTGTGCAGATGGAGAGAGTAGGGCCTCCCCCAAGGGCACGTAGGGTGCTGGCGAAAGAATCAGGACTACATCTCGTGTTTGCTGACCCTAGCACTGCCGCGGCTCCTTCCAAGACTCCACCTGCCCTGGACACACATGACAGCGCACAGACGCCAAGGGCAGGTGCGGAAGGCTGCAGGCCGAGACAACCCTGCCTCTCCAGGGGACAGCCGCAGACAGGCAAGCTCCAGGCTCCTTCGTCTCCCCTGCGGCCACCATCCCCGCTTCATTCGTGCATTTAGCCATTCTAATTAATGAGCAAACATTCTTCACAAAACAATGTTTAAACACCTTAGCATTAATTTAATCAAATATTTAATTGCCCTGTAATTAATCATCTCAGCTTAATGAATTGAGCCTCTGTCTTTGGGAGCTGGGTTTATCCCAAGGACTTCTGAAAATAAGTGTGGGATGGGACCTTTTGGAATGAGACTTTCTGCTCCCATCTGGATCTCCCTCCCACCTCGCAGTCTGCGGAGGGGTGTCCTGCTCCCCGTCCCCAGCAGGCGGCCTGACCTCAGCCCTCTGGAGCGGAGGAGGCACCGCACATACTAGGAGACACTGGGTGGTCAAGAGACAGCACCTGAACCACGTCACCCAGGGATGACTGACACAGCCAGGCTGTGCCGCTGCCCTCGCTGTGTGCCCTTGGGCAAGCCACACACCTCTGCAAATCTCAGCCTCTCCTTCTGTGAAATGCCAGTCACCCTGGGCTCTGGAGAGATTCAAAAGCAATCTTAAGAAAGAGGAAAAGGGCTTTGTAGACTGTAAAGTGCAATGCACCCATGAGGGGGTGCGTGAATCCCCTCTCTGTGGTCCTCAGAGTCCTCTTAAGCATGGAGGCCAGGAGGCAGTTTGAGAGTTGACCTGGCCCTGAAGGCTCAGTGTCCTTCCCACCACTGTTCCCGGTGGCAGAGGCCCACCAGTGGGGGAACGCCTGAGGAGCTGAACATTGACCCCCTGCTTGTGCTGGACCCAGGAAAATTACCAGTCAAGCTGTCGGGAGCCTCAGAGCCCTAGCTGTGGGGTCCCTGTGCTCCTAATTCTCAGACTTGCCCTTCCCTTATGACACTGTGAAGAAAGCCAGATGTCCTTGAGCACCCATGGGTGCTTCTGAAGAAACCAGGACAGAGATCTGATGCCAGCTAACACTTCCTGAGCACTTCTGATGCGCCACGCATGTGCCATTTACATGTGATCACTCAAAGAGTCCTTATAATAAGCACTCTGGTCAGGCAGACTCAGGCTAGGTCACGGCCCTCGTCATGCCCCACCTATCTTATAAATGAGGAAATGGAGAATTAGAGGGGTTAGCTGACTTCTTGAAAGCCTCAGAGCAAGTAAGAGATAGAGCCAAGATCTGAACCAAAGCAGTCTGGCTGCAGGGGCCTGATCTAAACCCCAGGTGTCTCATTTCGCCGAAGAGGTACAGGCCAGTGGAAGTGAGGGGTCAGCTGGGGAGCACATGTGGACAGTGCACAGATGGGCAGCACTGGCACCCCTCTGGCAGGGCCCCTGCCATGGGAGGATGAGCCAGCCTCTCCCAGGAGCCTGGTGCGCCCACCAGCACAGAGTCAGACAGTCACCCCAGCTCACTAGCGTGATGGTTTCCATGCGTCTCAAAGCCCAGGAGAACATCAGAGGGCAGATCCCTCCCTTCCCAGTTTTGCTTTCTTCTACCCAGGGGACATCTAAGCTGTCTGGAGTGGCCTCTGTTAGGTGGAAATTAGTCCCAGATAGGCACAACCTCTGACCTAGCATCAGAACCTTCAGCTACACATGGAGCAGAGGATTGATTAACTCCAGCCTGACTTAGGAGCTGCCAGGCTGCATGCTTCCCCTAGAGTTATTTATGCCACCCCATTAGCTCAGGAAAGGCAGGATTCATAGAGCCATCATGGCCTAGGAACTCAGTGAAATTAATATAACTGTGACTGAAATGCACATGAAGCCTGCACCACCTCTATTGAATAAGAAAGGAAGGGAAGTGCCAGGCTCCCGGTGAAAGGACAGAGGTTCCTCCTGCCCCAACCTCTCCACTGCACAGCCCATCCCCTCCCGGTTCTTGTCATCTCAGAGAGCCCCGGGCACAGCCCCCTTCCCTGGGCTTCCCACCTCTGTGCTCACCTTACCCAGTCATCCTCCAGGAAGTTCTGGGACAGAGCAAAAAAGAAAAAAAGCAATAAAGGTTCAGTGAGTAGGTTCATAATGACCTTTCACTTTTAGATGGCACTTTAAAGACTGTTTTCTAATAAATACCTTTAAGAGCAGAACAATACAAGCCTGGAGCTGTGCCCCAACTTTGCCAGAGCCCTGAAGCAGGGCCCGATGTGAGCTGCTTGGGTGGCTGCTTTTAAAGAAAGGACTTTGTGTTAGTTTGTTAGGGATCCTTCTCCAAGAGCCCCAAACTGGGGCTTAGACACCAGACATTAATATCTCAGTTCTGGAGGCTGGAAGATGGAAATCAGGGTGTCGGCGGGATTCTCCTTCTGGGAGGGAGGATCTGCTGCTGTCTACTGTCCCTGGCTTGTCCCTGGCCGTCTTCTCTTGTGTCCTCACTCTGTGTGAGTGTCTTTGCGTCCTTTATATTTCCCCTTGTTACAAGGACGAGACTCATATTGGATTAGGGCCCACCCTGATGACCTCATTTTAACTTGATTATATCTATAAAGATCCCATTTTCAAATAAGGTCATATTCTAAAGTACTGGTGCTTGGGAGTGTTCCAACATGCACGTGTGTGTGTGTGTGTGTGTGTGTGTCTATGTGTGTGTTTATTTTTTTCAGCTCACAACAGGCTTTAATTCCCATTCTGGTTGTATTCTGGTCAGTATAGCTCCCTCCAGAAACTCTCAGGGAGGTGACTGTCAGGGCAGAATCAGGCCTCCTGGTCCCTGGTCATACTGCATCAAAATGGTGCCAATGCCTCAACTCTCCTCCAAATAACCCAGGAATAAGGATCGTTAGGTGAAGGACTTTTCAGCTCTCAGACCTGATTCTCCACTGCCACGTGATCACCCTCTGCAAACTTCTCCCCTTTTCAACCAAAAGATTAGACCCTGGGTCCTGTAGACTTCTCATTCCTCTTGCTGGAACTAACTCCTTCATTCATTCATTCATTCATTCATTCAACAAGCTTTTATCCCTCCCAGCCCAGCCACAGAGACAAACAGGAAAATGCACAGTTGCAGGGCGGCACAACGAAGCCTACAAGGAGGAAGCCCTGGGGACCATGAGGCACAGAGGGGATTCCTGGCAGTGGTTGACCAAAAAAAGAAGCCCTTCCCTGCTCTTGCTCGGGCCATTGACTGCCTGCCATGTACATTTGCAGAATTAATGTTATGAAGAGTTAGCAAAGCCCCAAAGGTAGGCAAAGGCAGCCCCGAGATAGCCTGGCACTTTACAAGTTAACTTCAGTTCTTTGGGCACAGATTCTGCCACCCCAACTGCCTAGTCATAGACCTGCTATTTTTGGCCAAAGGTGAACATTTCAGATGCTCCAGATCCAGGAAAAATTCTAATCTTTAAGCTAAGAACAGGCCAACTATAGCCTGCCAGCCACATTCAGCCCACTGCCTGACTTTATAAATAAAGTTTTATTGATACAGAGCCATGTCCATTGATTTCCACTTGGGCTGTGGCTTCTTTTGCAAGACAAGGGCATAGATGAGTCACTATGACAGAGATTGCATAGCCTGAAAACCTAAGTTGTTTACTCTCTAGCTCTTGACAGAAAAGAGTCACCTGCCATGTTTAAACCATGATAACTGCAAAGCTATAGTCGCCTCCAAGGATTCTGACCAAAGCTGTCCAGATGACCATCCGGTGGGGATGCCAGGGATGTGTCCTCTCTGGGTTCTGGTCTGATTTTTGTTGCTGGATGATCTAGGAAAAGCCACCAACCCTCTCTGAGCCTCAGTTTCCCTACGAGAGGGGAGAGTAGTGGAGTAGGCTATACTTTCCATCAGCTCCAAGCCACCACGTTAGAGGTTAAGCAGTTCTTCATCCTGTCGGAGGCTCTCTGACCCCACAGGTGAGCTTTGTGGTCTCAAAGAAGCCTTGTAAATACTCTCGTGAGCCCAGATAAAGGAGGCCATGAGAATTATTAGGGCAACCAAGGCCCAGGCCAGCAAAATGATTTCCCCAAAGGATGTCCTTTAGCATAGAATTTAGCACTGGAAATGAAGACCATGTGTACCCAGCAACAAAACATCCGAATGAAAAATGGCAAACAAAGGCACCCCCTTGACTATTCAACACTAAACACGCAGGAGTTTCCAAGTAACCAGATGATCCCCACCCTTTAGGAGGGAGGCTTGTGGGGTAGCAAGAGTGCAGGACAGAGGCCCGAGAGACGGCAGCTCTTTTAAGGCGTTGCTGTTCCTAGCTGGGGCACCTCAGTCAAGTCCCCACCCTCTTTGTGTCTCCATTTTCTCAGCTTCAAAGGGATAGTTACAGCCTCCACCAGGCCATCGGCAGAACTAAATGAAATAAGTAAAAAATACAGTGTGTGACATATGGAACATTCTCCAAAACAGCCTTATTAGCTTGTCTTCCCCTCTGCACAGAAATTCATCATTTGTGCAGTTTTCACTCACTTGTTTTACAGACTGACTCATTCGATAAGAAAGCAGAGCCCAGAGAAGCTCCATGACTTTTCCCAGGACACACAGGTGATAAATGGTCACATTGGCCCTCGAATCTGGAGCTTCTGATCCCACTTTCAAAGCTCCTTCCCCCTGAGCCTGCAGCTCCTTCCTCTTGTGAATTTTGTTTGTATGTCCCCATTGTCCTTCTGTTGGCCGGTTACAGCTCCTGCTCACCAAACTCATGCAGACAGAGCTGTAAGTTACAGTTTTTAGTTCTCCCGGCTCCTCCCTGGAGAAAGGGCATCCTCCCCTGCTGCCTCCCACGAGCCATCGCACCAGGCCCATGGGCCTCATGTGCCCTTAGAGCTTTCTCCATCGCTCCCAGGCAGCTGTGGGCATTCCTGGGAGGGGAGAGGGGGGATCCACAAGGACTATGTTCCCAAGAAGCTGCTTCCCACACAGCACATCTAGACAGCAGTTAGTTCATAGAAGCCTGAGTTCCAAAACAAATATATCTCCAAGAGAAAGAAGACATTCTAAGCAATGTTTGTCACAGATGCAACAGATGCAAATTTTAGAATCTACAATAAAGAAAGAAGTCCTATAAATCAATAGGAAAAAGGGAACTAGACAGAGGTCATGAAAAGGCAATCTTTAGGCTCGGCGCCTGTGGCTCAACGGGCTAAAGCGCCAGCCATATACACCTGAGCTGGCGGGTTCGAATCCAGCCCGGGCCCGCCAAACAACAATGACGGCTGCAAACAAAAAATGGCCGGGCATTGTGTTGGGCGCCTGTGGTCCCAGCTACTTGGGAGGTGGAGGCAAGAGACTCACTTGAGCCTAGAAGTTGGAGGTTGCTGTGAGCTGTGATGCCACAGCACTCTCTCCAGGGTGACAGCTTGAGACTCTGACTCAAAAAAAAAAAAAAAAAAAGAAAAGGCAATCTTTATACAGAACAGGGAATCATCCATGATCAACAGGGTAGGACACATTGCCCTATCTCATTAGGAAGCAAAGACATGCAACCTAAAACAACGATAAAAGTCCATTACTCACTTATTAGCTCAAAAATGTTATAACATAAAATGCTGGTTGGAGTGGGGAGAAACGGGCATTCCTGTCTGCACTTGTGGTGGGAGAATAAGTGAGTGCCGGTTTCTTGAAGGCCGATCTGTCAGTACCGAATGAAATTGTAAATGGCACAACTCTGTCTTCCTCTCACCTTCCAGTGTCCCACCAGCGGCCCACTGAGCTGGACGCCAGGTGCCAGGGAGCCTTGGAAAGCTGCTGTGTTCTGCTCTGGTCTCCTCCCCGCCAAGCAGAGCAGAGTAGTGGTGGAGAATGGGTTTGGCGGCAAACAGGCACAAGTCTGCTCAGGTGTCTCCCCGGGTTCCTGGTTCTCACATCCACCACTCATGTTAACTGCTGAGCAGCAGTGTAGTATACGAACAAACTGTGGCATATGCACCCATTTTTCTGTCGATGAACATTTGGACTCATTTCTAGCGTTACGCTAACTCAAGCATTGTGAGAATTATGAGAGATGGCTGATTCCCTCTGCTCTGCTATTCCAGCTTCCAGAGATGGCTCCTCTCATGGGCTGTGCCCACCAGGTGGCCCTGGCTCCTGGACTCCAATCACACCACCCCTTTTCTCTGTCCCAGCCCTGGTGGGAGCAGGGAGGCAGTGGGGGACACCGCCTGCAGCTGCTCCTCTCAGGGCCACCTCACCCTCCTGTTGCTCTCCCAGCTCCTCGTACACCTTGGTGGCTTGTGCCCCGTGTTGAAGTTCCACTGCTCAGATCCATCTGGCACGGATTTTGTCTTCCTGGCTAAACCCTGACTCATGCATAGGTCACGGTCAAGAGTTTGGATCACATCCAAGTGCCAAGAATCTTATGCACGGGAGTGCCATGATTTAGTTTCTGGCCTAAAACCATGACATCAGCCACTATGTGGATGTTGCACCCAACAGACGCATGGAGCTCTGTCGGGAGGCTGGAATGGGGGTGGCTTGCGTGAGGGTGATGCCGGGAATGTTTGATAGTGCTGGATGTGGAATGAGGAAGGAGAGGAGTCGGGAATGAAGCCCGGATTTGTGGCTTTACTAACTGGGTAGTGGCGCTGCCCCTTTACTGAAGTGCATAAGAAAGGCCTTTCTTACCCAGGGAGTCCTGAGAATATATGAGCTTTTCTTTGATAAACACCTTTTCTGTGCCAAGTACCCTCCTGTCTTCTCTCCTCCAGCCTGCAGTGCTGCAGGGAGGCGTAAATACTGCATGGGAAGCCACCTTTGCTTAAAAGAAACAGCCACAACACAGAGGAGCTAGGAAGGACAGGGAGGGCACTTCTGGGGCCCGTCCCACTTCCTTGGGGCTTGAGGGAAGCCAGCTCACCGGCAGGAGACATGCCACCCCCCGCCAGTTCCCTGTGGCATCACACCCTCCACTGGGTACTTGGTGCACACTCTTTCTGATTCTCTGAGGTGGGAATCAGCCAGCCCAATCTGATCCAGTGCTCAGAACTGGTGGAGATTCAGCTCATTCTCTCACACAGCTGGATCTGGTATTTTCGAAGGCCCACGCCTGGTGGGAATATTACATCGGGTTGACAATATAGATTAGACTGATTAGAGGCTGACAACATCATTAGGAATGATATACTATTTAGCAGCTGGCAGTATTGCCTGATAAATTTGTCCATGACAAACCGCTTTCTGTCTCTGCCCAGTGACACTTTGACACCAACCCAAATCATAGGAAATGCCGAGGGTGAGCCATAGGCTAATCGTCAACTGTTCCCGGGAGGTCGCTCAGCCCTTCTAGGACTGCTGACAGATTGGCCTTTGGTGAAATTATGAAGTAAGAGAAGCTTATTTGTTTCTACTCTTAGGAACCAAGGGCTCTCCCCAGCTCCCATCTCCCCTGTAGAAAAGCCACCTTTGTTTTGCACGTGGGAAAAAACACTCAACTCAACACTAAAGGGCTGAGTTCTATGTCTGATAGCTTCATGCCTTAATAAGGCTTTTTTTTTCTCCCTGAGCCTCAGTTTCCTCATCTAAAAAACACAGAAGCTGGGCGGCCCCTGTGGCTCAGTGGGCAGGGCACTGGCCTCATATACTAAGGGTGGCAGATTCAAACCCAGCCCCTTCCAAGCTGCAACAAAAAAATAGCTTGGCATTGTGGTGGGCACCTGTAGTCCCAGCTACTTGGGAGGCTGAGGCAAGGGAATCACCTAAGCCCAGGAGTTGGAGGTTGCTGTGAGCTGTGACGCCACAGCACTCTACTGTGGGCAATAAAGTGAAACTCTGTCTCTACCAAAAAAAAAAAAAGAGAGAGAGAGAAGCAAAAACACAAGACCTATCATGAGTGGGCTTTCTGCAGATTGAATGAGCCAGTGGTTACGAAAATATCTTATGTCAGTCAAGGTTGTCACGTAACAGACAACCTCCAAAAATCACAGTGTCACTGAGCAAAGGAAATGAATTTTTTACGTATCTGTGGGGCAGCAAAAGGTTGTGTTATCTAGACAAGGCCGGCTGAGCTGTCCAGCTTCAGGCTATGGGTTGGGCAAGATTTGATTCCTTGCTGTAAGTTGGACTCTGTTCTGTTCCTTG
>CAUYRH010006296.1:0-15932 GCA_963574655.1 Perodicticus potto
AATGGAGCTTTGATAGGAATTGCATTAAAATTATATATTGCTTTGGGTAGTATAGACATTTTAACAATGTTGATTCTTCCCAGCCATGAGCATGGTAAATTTTTCCATTTGTTAACATTTTCAGCTATTTCTTTTCTTAAAATTTCATAGTTCTCCTTATAGAGGTCTTTCACATCCTTTGTTAGGTAAACTCCCAAATATTTCATCTTCTTTGGCACTACTATGAAAGTAATAGAGTCCTTGACTGTTTTTTTGGCTTGTCTATTGTTGGTATATATAAAGGCTACAGATTTATGGGTGTTGATTTTGTAGCCTTAGACATTGCTGTATTCCTTGATCACTTCTAAACGTTTTGTAGTAGAATCCCTGGTGTTTTCCAGATATACAATCATATTATCATCTGTGAAGAGTGAAAGTTTGATCTCTTCTGAACATATGTGGATACCCTTGATCGCCTTTTCTTCCCTAATTAAAATGGCTAAAACTTCCATTACAATGTTGAAGAGCAGAGGAGATAATGGGCAACCTTGCCTGGTTCCTGATCTAAGTGGAAATTACTTCAATTTAACTCCATTCAATATGATATTGGCTGTGGGTTTGCTGTAGATGGCCTCTATCAGTTTAAGAAATGTCCCTTCTATACCAATTTTTTTAAGTGTTCTAATCATGAAGGGATGCTGGATATTGTCAAAAGTTTTTTCTGCATCAATTGAGAGAATCATATGGTCTTTATTTTTTAATTGTTTATGTGCTGAATTACATTTATACATTTACGTATATTGCACCAGCCTTGAGATCCTGGGATAAAGCCCACTTGGTCATGGTGTATAATTTGTTTGATGTGTTGCTGGATTCTGCTTGCTAGGATCTTGTTGAATATTTTTGCATTAATATTCATTAGTGATTTTGGTCTATAATTTTTTTCTTGTTGGGTCTTTCCCTGGTTTAGGGATCAACATGATGTTTGCTTCATAGAATGTATTGGGTAGTATTCCTTCTTTTTGTATATTTTGGAAGAGGTTTAGTAATATAGGTACTAGTTCCTCTTTAAAGGTTTGGTAGAATTCTGACGTGAAGCCATCTGCTCCCGGGCTTTTCTTTTTAGGCAGATTTTGTATTGTTGATGCTATTTCAGAACTTGATATAGGCCTGTTCAACATTTCCACTTGGTTCTAGCTAAGTCTTGGTGGGTGGCGTGTTTCCAAGTGTTGGTCAGTTTCCTCCAGATTTTCATATTTCTGGGAGTAAAGTTTCTTGTAGTATTCATTGAGGATTTTTTGGATTTCTGAGGGGTCTGTTGTTATTTTGTCTACCATTTCTGATTGAAGAAATTAGAGATTTTACTCTTTTTTTCCTGGTTAAGTTAGCCAAAGGTTTATCTATCTTATTGACCTTTTCAAAACACCAACTTTTTGATTTATTGATCTGTTGTATAATTCGTTTGTTTTCAATTTCATTTAATTCTGCTCTAATTTTGGTTATTTCTTTTCTTCTGCTGGGTTTGGGGTTGGAATGTTCTTCCTTCTCCAGTTACTTGAGATGTCCCATTAAATTGTTAACTTCCTGCCTTTCTATTTTCTTGAGGAAGGGTTGCAGTGCTATAAATTTTCCTCTTAGGACTGCCTTTGCAGTATCCCAGAGGTTCTGATAATTCATGTCTTCATTGTCATTTTGTTCCAAAAATTTGGTAATTTCCTTCTTAATCTCGTCTATGACCCATCTATCCACCAGCATAAGGCCATTTAGTTTCCATGTTTTTGTATAAGTTTGCAGATTCCTGTTATTGTTGAGTTCAACTTTTATTCCATGGTGGTCTGAGAAGATGCAAGGAATAATTTCTATTCTTTTAAATTTTCTGAGGCTAGACTTGCGACCTAAGATGTGATCAATTTTGGAGTATGTTCCATGGGCTGATGGGAAGAATATGAATTCAATTTTATTAGGATGAAATGTTCTGTAGATGTCTTTTAAATCCAGATGTTGAATGGTTAAGTTTAAATCTAAAATATCTTTACTTAGCTTCTTCGTAGAGGATGTATCCAACATTGCTAAAGGAGTATTAAAATCTCCAACTACTATGGAGCTATAGGAAATCAAGTTATTCATGTCTATTAGAGTTTTTCTTATAAATTGAGGTGCATTTTGGTTGTGTGCATAAATATTAATAATTGAAATCTCATCATATTGAGTATTCCCTTTAACTAAATGTCTTCATATAGTGATTAAAAAGCCATGTAGTCTATGTTAAATAGTTCAATGAAAATATTTCAGATTGTATATAAAGTCAGCATATTGTGCCCCATGATTGCACCAATGTACACAATTATGATTTAATAAAATATAAAAAGAAAACAAAAAACAAATATGAAATGTCCATCTTTAGCTTTCCTTACTTCGGTTGGTTTAAACCCTATTGTATCTGCAAATAAGATTGCAACACCTGCTTTTTTCTGTTTTCCATTTGCCTGGAATACAGATGACCATCCCTTCACCTTGAGTCTATATTTATCTTTTAAGGTAAGATGAGATTCTTGTATGCAGCAGATATCTGGCCTGAGTTTTTGTATCCAGTCAGCCAACCTATGCCTCTTTAGAGAACAATTTAAACCATTCACATTAATTGAAAATATTGATAAATCTTTAGAAAGTCTAGTGGACATTTTTAATCCTTTCGTTGTTGTGGAAGTTGGAATTTGATAAAAAGTTTCTGGATGAGTTACTTTTGTTGGAGGATTATGTTAGTCATTATGGAGGATAGGTCTCAGAATATCCTAGAGAGCTGGTTTGGTTATAGCAAATTTCTTCAACATGTGGATGTCATTAAAGTATTTAATTTCTCCATCATAAATTAAACTCAGTTTGGCTGGATACAGGATCCTAAGTTGAAAGTTATTTTGTTTTAGGAGATTGAAAGTCGATGACCATTCTCTTCTAGCTTGAAAGGTGTGGTCAGAGAGATCTGCAGTTATTCTAATATTCTTCCCCTTGTAGGTTATCGATTTCTTGCATCTGGTTGCTTTCAAAATTTTCTGCTTCATATTTACTTTAATGAACTAAATCATGATGTGCCTGGGGGATGTCTTATTCGGGTTGAGTCATGCTGAGGTTCTGAAACTGTCTGCTATCTGAATTTCAGAATCTCTTGGCATGTCTGGAAAGTTCTCTCTCATAATCTCATGAATAAAAGACTCTGTGTCTTGTGAAGCCTCTTCATCACTTTCGGGGATCCCTATGAGGTGAGTATTGGTTTTCTTCGAGTTATCCCAGAGCTCTCTGTGCGAGTGATCTGTTTTTGCCTTCCATTTCTCTTGCTCTTTGGAGGTTTGAGAGCGTTCGAAAGCTTTGTCTTCCATGTCAAAAATCCTTTCTTCTGCTTGCTCCATTCTGTTACTGAGGGATTCTACTGTATTTCTCAGATCTTTGAGGGCTGCAACTTCTTGTCTCAAT
The DNA here is from genome assembly GCA_963574655.1 of Perodicticus potto. Taxonomy (NCBI): domain Eukaryota; kingdom Metazoa; phylum Chordata; class Mammalia; order Primates; family Lorisidae; genus Perodicticus; species Perodicticus potto. The sequence continues at coordinate 3,448 of CAUYRH010006296.1, forward strand.
GTGTCTAAATCTTTGGTCATTTTGTCTTTGAATTCATTGAATTCTTGAGACATCTTTTAGGTCATCTTTTGAATTACTGCTTGAAATTCTAATTCCATATTTTCCTCCATTCTGCTGGTCTTATTTGCAATCCAGATTCTTAATTCGATTTCAGACATCTCAGCCATTTGCCTATGCAGGAGATCTTGTGCTGTGTCTGCCTTGTCATTCCTTGGAGGAGTTGGTCTACTCTGATTATTCATATTGCCAGAGTTTTTCCATTGATTCCTCCCCATGACTGTTTCTCACCATTGCATCTGGCCGTCCTCAGAGTTGGGAAGGTGTCTCTCGAAGATTAGACCCCTGGTGGGACCACTCCATTGTTGCTGGAACTTTGTAGTGAGTGACTCTGTGTAGATCTTCTGGGACTGCCCCAGCCAGGGAGTTCTGGCTGTGGGAGCAGCCCCGGAGTTTGACACCCCTGGATCCAGGAGCAGGGCAGGGGATGGTGCACACAGTTCTGGGATTGCCAGCGCAGGGCTGTGTGATTCCCAGGGTAGTTCCTGGCTGAGGGTGGGCCTACAGAGGCCTGGCAGTCACCAGCGGAGTCTCTGCAGGCTTGCAGAGTCCCTGCAGGCTCAGAGGCCAGGGGCAGACTTGCGGGGGCCTGGCGGTCACCTGTGGGTTTCCTGGCAGATGATGGAGCTGCAGGCCCCAGCAAGTGTGGGGTGCAGGTCCACAGTATTGCCAGGGGAGTTCCTTGTCTGGGGTGGACCTGTGGAGGCTGTGCAGGTGCCAGACACAGGTCTGCACAGTCACCAGAGGAATCTCTGGCCAGGGGCGGGCTTGCAGGGGTCTGGCAGCTGCTGGCAGAGTCCCTAATAGAAGGCGGGACTGCGAAGACCCTTCACGTGCTGGCCGCAGGGCCGTGCAGTTGTCCAGCAAGTTTTTAGCCAGCAGTGGGCCTGCAGAGAGGCCTGGTGGTCGCCAGTGGAGTCCCTGGCAGAAGGCTGGCCTGCGGAGGCTCCATGGGTGCCAGGCAGAGGCCCGCGCCATCACGAGAGTGTCCCTGGCTGGGGGCCTGGCAGTCACAGGCAGAGTCCCTGGCAGAAGGCAGACATATAGAAGCCTGGCAAGTGTGGGATTCAGGGCCAGGCGGTTTCCAGGGGAGTCCCTGGCAGAAGGTTGGCCTGCAGGGGCCCCATGGGTGCCAGGCAGGAGCCCGCGCAGTCGCAGGGACTGTCCCTGGCCAGGGCGGACCTGCAGGAGCCTGGCGGTTGTGGGCAGAGTCCCTGGCAGAAGGCAGGCCTGGAGAAGCCCTGCAGGCTCTGGGCACAGGCCTCCAGGGGATTTACTGGCTGGGGGTGGGCCTGCAGGAGCCCTGCGGGTGCCAGGCAGAGGTCCGCACAGTCACCAGGGGAGTTCCTGGCTGGTGGCAGACCTGTGGAGGCCTGGCAGTCGCCAGCAGAGTCTCTAGCAGACAGTGGGCCTGCAGAAGCCCGGCAAGCATGGGGCACAGGGCCAGGCACTGGCCTGAAGCTTCCCTTGCCGGAGGGAGGAAGGCTCCCTGTGGCCCCCCCAGAGTCTTTTCCTGGTGGGGCACTTGTTCCGGCAGGTGGGGGTGGAGGCACTGCTCAGGGACCTCCTCCCTCAGTCCCAGTGGGGGTTAGGCTTCTGGTTTGTCAGGTAAGGGGGGAAGGGTGTATTTTAAGTTCAGAATGGTGGGGAATACTTTAGTTCAGTTTTTCTGCCTAGCAATAGAGTTTTCAGAGTCACACTGGGGTGCTCAGGGGAAGCACACCCCACTTTCCACAGCACTCTTCCTTGGGGTGAGACAAGAGGTCCACAGTTCGCCACTTGTATGTAGAAAACCTGCAGGAGCAAAAGAGGAGAAAAAAAAGAAAGGAAACAGAAAAGCAAGAGACTCAGAGCTTTCTTGGGGAAGGGGATGGACACTTTTCCTTTCAGATGAATTTTTTACCTGAAGCTTGCTTTCTTGGAATCGCAGCCTGTCTCCACAGAGGTGTCCCACAGAAATCACTTCTCTCTCTTGGCTGGGCTCCCAGTATTCAGCTTAATTGCGCAGTTTCTGGAGGTTATCTTCCCTTTTGGACAGGAGCCTTTTTCGGAAGCTGCTTCCAGTCAGCCATCTTGCTCCGCCCTCTGTCTCCAGGTAATTCTTAATCCAGTCAAGTTGACACCTAAAATTAACCATCACAAGTCCACTCCTCATCAACTTGGCACCTCATACACATCTCCTTAAACCATACTTAATCTCAAAAAAAATTCAATAACAATCTAATAGTTCCATGTAATGTGATGCAACTATTCTGTGTACAATGAAAAATGTGCTAATCTCTTCTCCAGAAGAAGAAGTAAAGTCTTTGGGTGATGTTAGACTTCTGATATTTTATAACTTAAATATTGTGATGTAAAATTAACAAATTAACAATAAGTACCGATATGAGGTCAATAAATCTTATGTCACATAGACACACACACACATGCATCGACAGACACACACACACATAGACAGACACACACACACAAGCATAGAAAGACACACACACGCATAGACAGAAACACACACGCATAGTAAAAGGATGAGACAGGTACAAAAACAAAGATATTTTCTTACTATTGTATACATGCACACACAAACATTTGTAACAAAATAAGGAGGAGATACTCATGACCAGACAGACCTCCTTGTTTCCATAACTGGTGATGTGGTTGGAGCTGGTATTTCTAATTACCTTTATCTACTACTTTCTGTATTCCCTTTGCCTTCAGTACTCACTTGAACTAGTTTGGATTCTCAACCTGGGTGACTGAAGCCTTCACTCCTAAAGAGTCTGGGCCATTCATGGTGTTGACTGGGTTAGGTTATTATAATTTCCCATTGGCCTTAATCACAGGGCATAGTAATTCTAAGAAGCATGCTAAGGGAGCTCCCACACTCCAGTACTCCAGACGTACACTTTCTTACCTCTATTGTGGAAGTGTGGTCCAATTTCTTCTGGGAGTCTGGATCAATCACCCAGTCAATCTTATAACTCCCTTCTTAGTCTGTTGACTCAAGGGAATGAAGACCCCAAGAAGTCACTTAGTTATCTCACTTCCAGTACAGTGGAATCATTATTGTAATTCATGGTGGAGCATTCCTCCCTCTGAAACTAAAATGTCTAGGCCAGAAGAGAATAAAGTTATAGGAACAGAAAACAAAAATGTTGGGTCACTAGAGGTAATGCTGAGTGGTACCACTCCCATTTCCATCCCTTACTTCGTCGACCTGTGAATTTGACTATGGGAGAATCAGTACCATATAAAAGATGCTGATTCAGAGCATAGACAGCCTTCTGGAGAAACTGCCCCAGTTCTACAGAGTATGGTCACCCAGCTGGCATTGTGACCATGACTTCGAAAGACCATTTCACCATTCTATTGAGTCAGCTGCTTCAGAAAAATGAGGAACATGATAAAGTGAGTAAAACTAGCAAGTTCCATGAACATGTGTCCATTACCATACTTCTTTGGATATGAAGTGAATTCCTTTGTCAGAAGCAGTGCTGGGCAGAATGCCATGCAGTGGATAATGCATTCTATAAGTTCATGAGTAGTAGTTTTGGCAGTAGCATTGTGTTCAGAGAAAAAGATTCATATCTAGAGTAAGTCTATTTTCACCCTTCTATGGTGGAAGCAGTCCAGTGTAATCAATCAACTACCAGGTAGTTGGCTGATCATTCTGAGAAATGGTGCCATATAGGGGCTTCATGTTGGTCTCTGCTCCTGCTGGAAGACTGAGCACTCAGCCAGGTTAGACTCAGTGAGGAGAAGTCCATGTTGCTGGGCCCACAAATGACCTCCATCCCTGCCATCATGGCCACCTTGTTCATGAGTCCATTAGGCAATAGCAGGGATGGCTAGGGAAAGAGGCTAACTAGTATTTACAGATTTGGGCATTTTATCTACCTGATCATTAAACTCCTCCTCTACTGAGGTCACCCTTTTGGGAGCATAAACATCAGACACAAATATCTTCACATCTTTTGCCCACTTACAGAGATCTATCCATAAACCTCTTCCTCAAATTTCTTTGTCACAAATTTTCCAATCATGTTTCTTCCAAGTCCCTGAATCAGAACACAATCAAACATCTTGCCATTTCTCTTTACAAGCCAGGTGGATGACTCAAAGTTCTGACTGGTGGGAAAATTCTCCTTCACCAATGTCCTTAAGGGATTCCCCAGAAAGGGGCTGTAGTACTATAGCTTTCCCCTTGAGGGGTGGGGTGGCCTGTGTATTATGCAGAACCATCATAAACTAGGCCCAAGTCTTCTTTTCCTCTGTCAGCTAACCATAGGGCACTCCCCATTAGGCCATAGGTGCAGGCTGTCAGAGAAAGGCCATACAGCAGGAGTGAGTATAATAGGCATTTGGGCCACTTCTTCATGTAACTTACTTGTGTCTTCTGGACCTGTGTAGGCTTGGTCCCATGTATCCCACTTCTATTTGGCGATGGAGTGCTGCTGTGCATGCCCGACTTTACAGCTCGGTGAGTGAGATAACACCTAGAAATAATCCTTTGCCAGTTCTCTAGTTAATCCTTAATTAAATCCAACTGACCCCTAAAATTAAACATTAAAGTAAATTTCAAGGACATGTGCAACAAGTCTGGTTAGGTAAAAGACTCTCTGCAATAGGCTTAGAAGTTGTGACTTTGTGTGGATGAGACAGAAAGGGTTGTCCACAGGAAAGGGAGAAGTGGATGGTGTGAAATGAACCTAAGGTCCCTTGGCACATTTTTAGTGCTCACCTAAAATAAATATTAAATTATTGAGTTGGAAAGACCCTAAGGGTCGATATTATCTCCTATATTCTAGGAGTGCCAGCAGCCTGCCAGGCTGGTGCAATATTGTGACACTGCAAAAAGAAGAAAATCTTTTCATGAATGTTGCTGGTTTTTTTGATGTTTTGGGGTAGGTTGTTTGAAAATGGCATTATATTAAAATACTTTCAAACAAATAAGACCTTATTTTTATTTATCAGCTATAGCTGAAACTGTTTTTAGGTAGCACAACCATACAAATCCTTTGAGAGGTAAGCAAATCATGAGCCAAGGTTTTAATCCACTTTAACTGAAATATTTAGTCCGTGGATGATTGAGCAAGTCAGTGACTACTGTGGAGCCTGGCAAGGCATCGTATTTCTGTTCTGCCTGAAGAAAAGAGAGAGAGAATGTAGATGTGGTGATGATTTGCATTCATATAGCACCTCACAGGTTATGAAACACATTTGTAGTCATTATTTTTAAATGCTTGCATCATCCTTTTGAGCTGAATTTTGTCCCATTTTACAGAAAAGAAAAACTAAGATTTAGGTGAGGTGCATGTGCATTATTGTGTATAGAAAATCATAAAATTTATAAGCTCTGGAATTTACAGATTCTCTACTCTAGCATCTTCATCTTATTAGTATAAAACCTGGGCCTCTCCTCGCCTTCCCATGCTGCCCATCTTAGAGGCTAAGGTTTTAAGGTCTGATGGCCTGTAATCTGCAGTGACAGAGTAACAGTCCCAGCATGGAATCCAGACTCCCCGACTCTCCATCAGAGGATTTTTTTTCCTGAGGTCCAAGACAAGGCAATGTACAACTGCTGGCAGTGTAAATGTGCCCCAGGCCAAGGACTTAAACATAGCATGACCTTGATTAGGAAAGAGCAGCAGAGATGGTGGTAGCCAGGAGACCATTCTGAGCTCCAGGTTCACCATCCAGTCAGAAATGGCTCCACCATGCAGACACAAAAACTATATTAACTGGAGTCTTTGCTTTATGATTGTGTGTTCTCTGATAAATTGTATCCCAAAGATAAAAATTGATATGCAGGAAGGGCTGCATGGATCCACACAGAAGTGGAAAAAGAAAAAGCAGCAGGATTGAACAGGGGGAGAAATGGCTCTGTGATGTCATCTTGACAAAGGCCACAGCCAATTCCACAGGGAGCTCTGTTAAAGTTGGAATAGCCCTGGAAGGTTACCCTGGTGGGGTGCCAGAGCACAGGCCTTTGTATCCCAACATTGTCTGCCTAGTTGGGCACAGCCGATCTCTTCAGCTGAAATCATTTCCCAGAGAGAGCTGAGAGGGTTGCTGTAGCTGGCTGTACTCCCTGCAGCTAAGGGACAAGCTTGCTGGTCCCAAAGGAGATCTAGGTGACATCTCAGTGTCCATTATAATAAAATAAACAAACAGAAAAAAATGAACACAATTCATTGCTGTGACCCTTGTATCATCTTTCATTAACTTGGCTCTAGATACCAAAAAATCATTGGATGCTTTCTTTACTGATTACGTGATGTGGCACATATTCAGCAATTTGACCTGTTCCTTCAATTATACACACTCATTAAATATATTATCATTGCTATTACCTGTATCATTAATAACTGCCTTTTCAGGGAGTTGAGTCAAAGGAGGCACCTGGAACTCACTGACAACTCTATTCTCCGCAGGGTTATTTGTTTGTTTGTTTGAGGCAGAGTCTCCTGTCACCTCTCTTGATCATGAGCCTCCTGCTCCTGTAACTAAGAGGAGATACATGAGCATGACAGTAAAATACTGTGGCAGCATTCTGCTATGTCTTGAGTTTTTATTTTCTTTGAATGGAGAGGAATATAGATCATTGCTTGTGTTTAAAAGTGTTTTTATTTTGTGGGCCACTTTAATGAGTAAAGATGTTAATTCATTCTATGCAACTACAGTCAAATATGAGCCAGAAAAAGTGCACAACTCACTATTTATTACAAGTTTCTAAATCTCCTTTATTACCAGGACAGCATTGCTCCTCAAAAATGTGAGCAACCTCTTTGCATGAGGGTGAGGGGTGTGGATGAGCAGGGTGCTGGGGTTTAAAAGGATGTCTATTATTTTAGACTACCCAGCATTCACTCCCCCTTGTTCTGGTAATGGTGTCCAGTCTTTCCCCAGGAGCAAGCCTCCCTACCATCCCTTGCCGTATGGTACATCACAGTCCCTTTCCCTTCCCACAGGAGAGATCCCAGCCAGGCTAGCCCATCTCTGTCTCCAGGGAATTTTCAGGAGAAAAGGGATGGAGCTTATTCATCTTTTTGGTGGTTGTCCAAATAAACATTCCATTAGTTGCTGCTGCCTAAGTGCTTTGTTCTGGACCTTCTCAAGCCTCATTGTCGAACAATCTTACTGATTCTGTTAGAGACCCTAAACTCTGCTAATGAATTGCCTTTTCTTTTTTAATTTAAGGAAGGTTGGTTTCCATTGTATCATACTAACTGGTGAAATGACTAGATCCTTTTAACTAATCAATGTCTTCTCTAGAGCTAACACCCTGAAAAATATACTTGCTTTTAATGACACAAAACCTTAGCTTATGCCTGGTTTCTTCATTTGGAAGATTTTTTAAGAAATGCTGAAGTGAGAGACCCCAAATAAGGATACCATCACTAAATCCTTGAAAGAAAGTGTGTTGTAACTGTAACATATATTTTATCTTAAGCCATTCAGTCATTTGAATATTTTTATGCAAAGCTTTTCTTCTCTTATACATAGAAAAATCTCTGGTTAACTGATATTTGATTTAAAATACCTATACCACCTTTCAACAGTGATATTGTGAACATGAGACTTCACTGTATCCAAACTGGTCTATTGAGCTGAAATTTTGGAGAGTTTGGGTTTTGCTATTAGAAAGCTGGAATGTCATTTGCTTAGGTGTTTGCTTGTACCTTGCTATAGACTAGTTAGTGAGCATTAAGAAGCACATTATCTCAGGTGAGATAGGATGTGGAGGAATGTTCCAATAACAAAAATATTTCCAAATCCCTGAGCTAGAATAAAGTTCAATTTAACAATCCTTTATTGTGCATCTACCATGTGCATCTTGGAGGAGTTTTGAAGTCAATAAGACAAAGTCCTGCTTTAAACAACTTGCAAGATGCATATGAAAATTCAGGATTGCTAAACAAAATAAGACAAGGAATTAAGTGTGGGCTTGATGAAAGAGGTAGCATTTGACTTTGGATTTGATGGGTAAGTATGATAACAGCAGATAAAGCAAAAGGATTGAAGTTCCAGATATAAGGAATTACATTGTGTTGCAAAATTACAGTTCTCTGAATTACCTGGTATATGTACAAAAGCAATGACAGATCATATTGCAGGAATAGATGGGCACCATCCTGAAAAGAGTCCTACATGCCTCAATGATGCTCTTCACTGCAGTTCTTCTTTCAATAAGACAAAGGCGTCTACCAGATTGCACTTGATTAGGTGATTCTAATTCCCTGGAAGTGGAAGCTGGGGTATAGAAAATAACTCAACCCCTTTGCCACCAGGCACAAAAATCAACTTAAGATACATTATCATAGACTTAAGCAAGAAAGTTATAACTATAAGGCTTCTGGAATCGAAAAGTGTAGGTGTTCCTTCATGACTTTGGAGTAGACAATGATTTCTTAGACAAGGTACAAAAGCATTAACCATTAAAACATTGAACAACTAACCTTTATTACAATCAAAAAGTTGATAATGAAAAGGATTATTAAAATCCAAGTCTCAGACTTGGATAGAATAGCAACAGTCTCTATTTCTGAAAATTGACTTTTATTCAGGTAACATAATTCCCACAATCCAATAGCAAAAAGACAAACAATGGTAAAACATGAGGAATAGTTTTGAACTAACATTTTACAAAAGAAGATATGGACTAACCAACTAGTACATGAAACATCACTCATAGCATGTTTATTTATAGTAGCCAAAAACTGGAAATAACTCAACAGAAGAATGTATGAACAAAATTATGGTATATGAAGTGAAATGCTTCTCAGCAACAAATAAAAATGAACTGCTGCAGAACATATCCAACTTTTGGGTCTCAGGACCATTTTCACTTCAAAAGATAATTGATGACTCCAAAAAGTTTCCCTTCTGTGTCTTATGGCTATTGATATTTACCATATTAGAAATTCAAATTGATTTAAAAACATGTATCCACTTATTCACTTTAACATAGCAATAATAATCTTATTATATGTTAACATAAGTGAAATGTTTTATGAACATAAAACACTTTTAAAATTTAATATGCGTATTGAAATGTCTAATTGTTTAAAGAATAGAAGACAGTGAACCTTCCGGAATAGCAGCAGGGTACGATTGAAACTGGTGGATACAGTGGGAGAGGGTAGCACACTTTCAAACTCTTGAAATCTCAACATTTTCAGAATAAGCAAGCTGGCAGAGGCAGAGGAGAAAATACCAAATAACATGATAAAAATGACCATTGTGGCATATTGACAGGGTTTAGCCCATGTCATTTCTTATCTAGATATCATGTTCATTTGTATGAATTTACACATTTCCCTTTGAACAAATTCACCTCTAAGGCTTTTCCAGTTAACTCAGGGACCAATTTCAAATAAATTCCTACTTGAAGGAGAAAAAAAATCACAACATAGACATATATAATCATAATGTATACACAAATATTTACCTCTAATTTCTTCTTTTTGTCTCTCCTTCAAAATGTAAACTCCAAACCCTTGGTTTATCTGAGGTTCTCTAGTGTAGCTAAGGGTTTGACTTGAAAGTGCTTTCCACTGAGATGAGAGAGCTCCCCCACACCCATTGATAGTTAAAAACCAAATAAATAAATCCTCCACTCCCTTCAGCTCACTCAGTCTCTGGGTCTGACATACCCCACCGCCTCCCTCCTCTTTCCTGGTGTTTGCCTCATTAATAGATTCATTTGATATTTTCTCTGGGAATTTGCCACCTTAGTTGGGTGTCTTGGGACAAACAGCATATCAGAATAGGGGTTCTTCTCAGATGGTAGATACAGGCTGGTGTTAGCAGCAGCTCCCTCCCTAGAGAACCCTGATAAGTCCTTAATTAGCATGTTAGCGGAAAGAAGGCAAGCCTCCCAGATGGTATCAGGAAGGTAAATGAGTACTTCCAGCTACTCGCCTTTCAAGGAAGACTGAAGAAGGAGAAATGAATCCCTAAAGACAATTTGAGGAAGAAAGCTTGCAAGTAGAAGAGCACTGTGAATCTTTAGAGGATTTTTCTTTTCAGTTATTTCTTTATTATAAAGAAAAGCATATACACATGCAGGAATTACAATGTAGTACACATGAAGAGATCAAACATTCAATTTCCTTTTTATTTGTCTTTCTGGGGTAACATGGCTTAGTTCTCTATGCATGTTTTCCTGTAGAAAAGATTTACAATTGGGTGGCTGAGAGATTCTGTAGGGATCGGGTATTTTCAAGAGCACTCTGGGGAACATTGGACACTCCCAGTGTGAGTCCCCTTCCCTGCCTGGTCAATAGCCTGGCCTCTAGTAGGGTAACACTTAGAAATTCTAATATATCCCATGCCATTTCAAAATTAATACCACCTAATCAGCGTCTTATCAAAAGGAAAAACAAGCATCCCTTCATTCTCATAAGGCTCTTAGTGCCCTGTGGCCCCAAAAGACTTTCCTCCCAGCAAAAGTAATCTCTAAACCAAAAAGGTTTATGTCCTATTGTTTTCAGTGATGCCAGAATACCTTGCCTTAAGCTAAGATATGACTGAAATTAGTCATGTAACAAAAGATGGGTACTTGGTACTCTTTTTAAAAGTTAACTTCTTTCAAGCAATGTAATACATTACAATTTAGAAATATTAAAAAACAAAAATTGCCAACTTCAGAATAAAAATGTCTATTTTGGGAACAGACAATTCTGCATCCAGAAAATTAATTTGAAGAAAATATTGGTGCCACTAAAGGAGTGGGGACAGCGTGAATGGCACACTAAAGTGGCAATCTGGGGAGCAGAGACTGAAAGGTACTATGTGGTTTGTGCATAGTAGTTCCACACACACAGGCAATTGTTCAAACTTTGGGGGGCGGGGGTGGGTGGGCATTTCTTCTTCTTTCTTGTTTTACAGTAATAGAGCAGCTTAAACAAAGCCAGAAGACATCTTGTCACCGGATGAGCGCACCAGTCTGTTAGGGAAAATGATGTGAACACTTGTATAGAACCGCGCTGGTGTGCTGCCCCACAGCTGGCTTCTTCCTTCACCCCCCTGCGGCAAGTGTGTTTGGGTGATCTTGAACTATGCAGGCTACACCCCACTTGTCACTGAGGAACTGAATCGTATACCGAATTCATGGAAAAGGCTTTGTTTTCCTTTCTGCAGGCCAAATGGGGTTTTATTTCTTACTGCATGTTATCTCATTGATTATAAAAAGTTTTCCAAATACATTTTCATACATGTGAAATTTACTATCCAAAGAAAGACATCCCCCTTCCATTGGAAGCCTTAGTCTCCCTGCCTTGCTCATTTCACTCTCTCACACATTTCTATACTTTTATATGCCCACAAAGTGCTTAAGGTGGAATAATAAATAGATCCCTGTCCAGATGCATTCTTTTCTATTCACATCTTCTCCCATCCATCCACCTCCAAGGATGCCTTTCTACCAACTGATTAATTTTTTTATGTTTAGCACAATGGTGCAATGCAAATCTGCCTAAACCAATGATGAATTTACCATCAGACGCGTGCTGACAGGCTATTTGTTCATTCCTGACACAGTTATAGAGACAATAAGAAGAAATCTGAACATGACAGCAAATCTCAAAGCCCACACGTAACAGCTGCAGGTGTCGCCTGATTTGGGGTCTGATAGGAATTACTTCCATCGGACCATAAAACACTATCCATACAGTCTCTCCTGGGAGGTGTGTGGATATTTTGTGCACTGACTTTGCTCTAAGAAAATAGAATTGACCAATTACACCTCAAAGATATTTCCTAGTTATCTCTGAATGCTTTGATCTTTATGCAAATGTATGGACCAACCCTCAGGAGAAGTAAAAAAGAACAGGACTTCCTATGCCTTGTGGACTATCCTAGCACCAGTCATAGCTTTAATTATCTAAATCGTGTAGTTAATCCCATGGGATTTCAGGCACAGAGTAGTTTTCAGCAGAAGGAATTGTTCTGAGTTATTAAGGTAACAGCATTTACAAGGGGATAATTCCTTTATTTACTTCTTCAGAGTGTTCAAACTTCTTTCCTTTACATTTCCTCATTTGCTTCTGATAACACTACTAGGACACCAGTGTTACTATATCCATTTCATTAACCAGTAAAAAGGACAGAATGTTTGAATGATCTGCCTTAGATTATGCATCTTCTCAGAGGCACAGCTTGGGACTCCAACCTGGGGAATGCTGCTCCAGATCCAACCACTTTCAATAGTAGCAATTATTCTATTAAGACTTATTGACCATATTCTTGTGCTATGGGAAGGGAGGGTGGGTGGAGGGAGGGTAATTGGTGGGGCCACACCTATGGTGCATCTTAGAAGGGTACAGGCGAAACTTACTAAATGCAGAATACAAATGTCTTCATACAATAACTAAGAAAATGCCATGAAGGGTATGTTAAACAGTTTAATGAAAACATTTCAGATTGTA
>CAUYRH010006297.1:0-10816 GCA_963574655.1 Perodicticus potto
GTTCCTTCGCTCTGCCCTTCAGATTTTGTTTTCTGAAGATTCAACAAAGCTCTTAGTGGCATCAAATCAAGGGTCTCTCCATGTCATGCAGCTTTTGGAAGGAAGCTTCAAGCACCGGCACACTTTCCAGCCTCCATCAGGTGGGAATTTGGTAACTGGGCACAGGGAGAGTTGTCTGTGTCTAAGATGCGACTTTTCCCCTTTTAAACCTTAGCATGGGGTGGGGGGGTTCCCTCATGTTCTTCCCACTCTGGAAATAGACTCACTCATATGTTTGCGGTTTGAAGTAGGAGGACATATCTGGCAGATGAAGACACTAGATGAGATCTGAAATGTTCCTCACACCTACTCTTTTCTCACTGGGTTTTTGATTCCTTATTTGGGGCCAGAGAAGTTTCATCATCCTTCTTAGAGTTTTCTTAGCAGAACAAGAAGAAAGTTAAAGTCATCTGTAATCCTGCCACCCAGAAATAACCTGCCATTAGTATTTTGGTATTTTCCAATATGACTTGGGGTAGATTTTGTGGGCATGTTACTTTTTTGGCTATTTGTTTATATAAAGTTGAAAGAGTCTTTATACCCAACAGTTTCTTATTTACATTAAAAAGTTTTTTAATGGGCCTACCTATGCTGTAATATGTTGATACATATGGTTTCCTTACCTGTGTTCATTTAGTGTTCATGACTCTTTTTCAGTGTTCTTTGAGAGCATGAGTGTATGTGAATGAGTATGGCTGTGTGTAACTGAGTTAATTCATAACGACTTACTTAGATTGAGTATCCAGTTTAAGAACTACATAAGTTGGCCTCTTTGCGTACTTGCTGGGATCTGATCACTCACTGTTCTTGGCGAACATATCTTGCTTTGTAAAGCTGCATCTTGTTCTATAAGCCTATCTTTCTCTTCCTCAATAACCTTTGTTTCACATTTGCCTTTAAAAAAACATAGTTCTTTGGATACTTCCTATGGGCCCTTCTCTCTCTCTACCTGGATTTTATCTGCTTCCCTGTCATTTAGACTCCATCAATTTGGAAAGTTAACTCTTTTAACTTTAGCTCTCACTGTTCATAAGGTGTTCCAAAAGCATAAAGAAGAATCCCACAAGTTAGGGGTCAGATAAATTAAACTGACAATATTTACTTATTTATTTTTTGTTGTCGTTGTTGCAGTTTGGCTGGGGCCAGGCTCGAACCCGCCACCCTCGGTATATGGGGCTGGTGCCCCATCCACTGAACCATAGGCGCTGCCCAAACTGACAGTATTTAAAATGAGTACCTATAAATGTTTTTTATTTAGACTGTTTGTTTATTTATTTATTTTTTTGTAGAGACAAGAGTCTCACTTTATCGCCCTCAGTGGAGTGCCATGGCGTCACACAGCTCACAGCAACTTGCAACTCCTGCGCTTAGGCAGTTCTTTTGCCCCAGCCTCCCGAGTAGCTGGGACTACAGGCAACCACCACAATGCCCGACTATTTTTCTGTTTTTGCAGTTTGGCCGAGGCCGGGTTTGAACCCGCACCTTCTGCATATGGGGTCGGCGCCCTATTTGATGAGCCACAGGCACTGCCCCTATTTAGCCTGTTTGTCCTGCGTTTAGTACTTATTAAAATTTAGCACTGCATTATGGATGTGACATTATTTCTTCCTCCTTTTTTTTTTTTGAAGACAGAGCCTCAAGCTGTCACCCTGGATAGAGTGCTGTGACATCACAGCTCACAGCAACCTCCAACTTCTGGGCTCAAGCGAGTCTCCTGCCTCCACCTCCCAAGTAGCTGGGACTACAGGCACCCACCGTCGCGACGCCCGGCCATTTTTTGGTTGCAGCCATCATTGTTGTTTGGCGGGCCCGGGCTGGATTCGAACCCACCAGCTCAGGTGTACGTGGCTGGCGCCTTAGCCTGTTGAGCCACAGGCGCGGAGCCTTCTTCCTCCTTTCTTATCTCACTTCCCCTTGAAGTCAATCAAGCTGGTCTCTACAGAGCTTTCAAATTTGTATATTCCATTCCTTTCCACTTAGCTCACATTGTCCTCCATCCTTTTCTACCTGTCTCTATGCTACCCATCCTTTAGCAGCCTTTTCATTGTTTGGGGACATCATATGCAGCATGTATTTTGGCATATAGCATCACCGTCTAATTTTTATCCCACACTAGGCTGATTTAAAGTCCCTAGATGATAAAAATGGTTCCTATGTGCCCATTTTCCATTAGTGCTAAGTAGATAGCAGGCACTTAGTAAATCAAAGATAAGCTTCAAGTCTGTTTAATCTGTTGAACTTGCTAGTTTGATTAAAAACCATTTAAGACGGATATGCTAACTACCCTGATCTAATTAGCATACATTAGATATATTGAAATACCACCAAGTACCCCATGAATATGCACTATTAATATTAGTTTATAAAAATAAAATTAGGGCGGCGCCTGTGGCTCAAAGGAATGCCGGCCCCATATGCTGGAGGTGGCAGGTGCAAACCCAGCCCTGGCCAAAAACTGCAAAAAAAAAAAAAAAAAATTAAATTTTTTTTTTGATAGGAAAAGAGTTTGAAACAATTAGTTTTAAGTATAGACTTTTAGGGATAGATGCTGCTCTAATTCTCCATTACCTTAGTAGGCACTGTCTTATTCTGGCCTGAGCAAGTAATACTTTTGAGTGTTTTGTCTTACTTTATTTTGTTTTGTTTGAGACAGTCTTACTCTTGACCAGGCTAGAGTGCTGTGACATCAGCCTGGCTCAGAGCAGCCTCAAACTTTTGGGTTCATGTGATCCTCCTGCCTCAGCCTTCTGAGAAGCTGGGACTACAGGCACCCACCACAGCTCACAGCTAGTTGTTCTATTTTTAGTAGAGATGGGGTCTCACTGGTCTCAAACACCTGAGCTCAAGTGATCCTCCAGGTACAAGCCGTTGCATCCAGCTAATACCTCTGGTTTTATCTTTGGATTCTCTTTACATAAAAGATATCTAATTAGGCTCGGTGACTGTGGCTCAAGTGGCTAAGGCGCCAGCCACATACACCTGAGCTGGACAGTTCAAATCCAGCCTGGGCCCACCAAACAACAATGACGGATACAACCAAAAAAAATAGCCAGGCATTGGCTTGGCACCTGTGGCTCAAGCGGCTAAGGCACCAGCCACGTACACCTGAGCTGGCGGGTTCAAATCCAGCCTGGGCCCACCAAACAACAACGATGGCTGCAGCCAAAAAATGGCTGGGCATTGTGGTGGGCACTTATAGTCCCAGCTATTTGAGAGGCAGAGGCAGGAGACTCGCTTGAGCCCAGGAATTGGAGGTTGCTGTTAGCTGTGATCCGACAGCACTCTATCCAGGGTGACAGCTTGAGGCTCTGTCTCAAAAAGAAATACCTGGGCTTTGTGATGGGCGCCTATAGTCCCAGCTACTTGGGAGGCGGAGGCAGGAGAATCGCTTGAGCCCAGGAGTTGGAGATTGTTGTGAGCTGTGATGCTACAGCACTCTATCCAGGGTGACAGCTTGAGGCTCTGTCTCAAAAAAAAGTCTAATTAAATGAAAAATATAGATAGGTTAACACCTTGAACTGACTTGCAAAACTATCAACAGATGACCCTTCAGTGATTGAAAATTCTGAGGATCTCCTTGGCTTTTGCCATCATCTCAGGGCAGGGCTGCCTGGGTGAATTAGGAGATGTAACTGTTCTTCCATCCTCACAGGGACAGTGGAGTCCATGTGTCTTTTGGCAGTCAGTCCAGATGGGAATTGGCTAGCTGCATCAGGAACCAGTGCTGGAGTCCATGTCTACAATGTAAAACACCTGAAGGTGAGCTTAGGCTTTCGTAGAAGATTTTTTTTTTTCCAATTGTTTAGGATTCATCGAGGGTATAAACAATTAGGTTGTTTTCTCTCACTGGAAGAAAATGCTGGGACAATCACATACCTGATAAAGTACTAGTATCCAGAATACAGAAATTGCATTTGTTAGGTAAAGTTCCTCTTATAATTGTGTCCCTCCCCCTTTCACAGAATTTAAATCATTACATAGGACGCAGTTGCCTTGCAGTTACATGATTCAGAGCAGAGTAATATAACCTGGAAATTTAATTAATTAATTAATTTATTCATTTTTTTTCTGTTGTTGGTTTTTTGAGACAGTCTCACTCTGTCAGCCTAGATAAAGTGCCATGGTGTGATCATAGCTCACAGCAACCTCAAACTCCTGGGCTCAAGCAATCCTCTTGCCTCAGCCTCCCAAGTAGCTGGTGCCCACCACAACACCCGGCTAGTTTTTCTATTTTTAATAGAGATGGAGTCTCCCTCTTGCTCAAACTGGTCTTGAATTTCTGCACAAGCAATCTATCTGCCTCAGCTTTCCAGAGTGTTAGGATTACAGGCATGAGCCACAAAGCCCAGCTTTTTTTTTTTATTTTAAGGGAAAGTCTTACTCTATCACCCTGTTTAGAGTGCCATGGCGTCAGTCTAGCTCATAGCAACCTCAAACTCTTGGGCTCCAGTGATCCTCTTTTTTTTTCTTTTTTTTTAAATTTGAGACAAAGCCTCAAGCTGTTGCCCTGGGCTGCAGGGATTCTCTTGCCTCAGCCTCCCAAGTAGTGGGGACTACAGGCTCCCACCACAACACCCGGCTATTTTTTGTTGTAGTTGTCATTGTTTAGCTGGCCTGGGCCGGGTTCGAACCTGCCAGCTTCATGTATGTAGCTGGCACCATAACCACTGTGCTATAGGCACCAAGCCAAACTTTTCATTCTAACTAAGAATTTTTCCAGTTTTGGAATCTTGTTTTACTTTTTTATAACCCAGAAGCTATACCCCCTAACATTAAAATCAGTCAATAGAAAACATTTGTATCTAGAAATTTGAAATTAAGGAATGAATCTACATCCAGGTTATTTTTATATTTGGGATAGGAAAATGCCCAGGTGAATAGTTATAGATCATAAGTGTTCCTTGTGTGGCTTGCCTGAAATGTCAAGGTATTTTGAAATTAAACAGAACTAGACATTTGAAAGAGGAATCCTGATAAAGCATTTTTTATTAATCAATAATGATATTGTCATTCATACATTGAGTCACTCATGATTTTTTACAAGTCCTCATTTTCTTTTCTTTTCTTTTTTTTTTTTGAGACAGAGCCTCAAGCTGTCACCCTGGATAGAGTGCCAAAGCATCACAGCTCACAGCAACCTCCAATTCCTGGGCTCAAGTGAGTCTCTTGCCTCCGGCTCCCAAGTAGCTGGGACTACAGGCGCCCGCCACAACGCCTAGCCATTTTTTTTTGGTTGCAGCCGTCATTATTGTTTGGCGGGCCCAGGCGGGATTCGAACCCACCAGCTCAGGTGTACGTGGCTGGCGCCTTAGCCCGTTGAGCCACAGGCGCCGAGCCACAAGTCCTCATTTTCATCATAAAAATTGCAGTAAGCATTAAAAATCTGCAGAACCGGCTCGGCACCTGTGGCTCAACAGGCTAAGGCACCCGCCACGTACACCCGAGCTGGCAGGTTCGAATCCAGCCCTGGCCCGCCAAACAACAATGATGGCTGCAACCAAAAAATGGCTGGGCGTTGTGGCGGGCGCCTGTAGTCCCAGCTACTTGGGAGGCCGAGGCAAGAGACTCACTTGAGCCCAGGAATTGGAGGTTGCTGTGAGCTGTGATGTCACGGCACTCTATCCAGGTGACAGCTTGAGGCTCTGTCTCAAAAAAAAAAAATTAACCCAGTGTGGAGCTGTAAGTTCCCTTTATTGACATATTTATGAGCAATTTATAGAGATGTATTTGCTGAGGGAAATGCTTTACTCTGAGTTCTCAGCAAATGCTACCAGTATTGTAAATAAACATAAATTTTTTTAAAAAATAAAGTTTATTGTATGGAAAAATGTTTGAAGATTATGGGAATGTCCATGCCACTCTTGAGTTCTAAGCAATGCCATTTAAAATTACTGACCTAGACTCGGCGCCTGTGGCTCAACGGGCTAAGGTGCTAGCCATGTACACCTGAGCTGGCGGGTTCGAATCCAGCCTGGGCCCGCCAAACAACAATGACGGCTGCAACCAAAAAATGGCTGGGCATTGTGGCGGGCACCTGTAGTCCCAACTACTGGGGAGGCTGTGGCAAGAGACTTGCTTGAGCCCAGGAATTGGACGTTGCTGTGATGCCACGGGTGACAGCTTGAGGCTCTGTCTCAAAAATAAAAAAATAAAACTACTGACCTAAAGGCTGGGTGTGGTGGCTCACTCCTGTAATCCTAGCACTCTGGGAGGGCGAGGCTGTTTTGAGACCAGCCTGAGCAAGGAGTTTTGAGACCAACCTGAGCAAGAGTAAGACCCTGTCTCTAAAAGTAGCTGGGTGTTATGGCAGGCATCTGTAGTCCCAGCTACTGGAGAAGCTGAGGCTTGAGCCCAAGAGTTTGAAGTTGTTGTGAGGTCTAATGCCACAACACTCTATGGATCCAGGGCAACAAGGTGAAACTCTGTCTCAAAAACAATAAATAAATAAAATATAAAGTACTGATCTAGACCATTCAGTCTTTTGAAGGTATGATAGAGTTGGCTCTTCTGTCCATTATTTGTTTCCAGCTTCACTGCACAGTGCCTGCGTACAATTTCCCAGTGACTGCTCTGGCCATTGCTCCCAATACCAACAACCTTGTCATCGCTCATTCAGACCAGCAGGTAAGAGAGGTTCTGGTGTATTCTAATTTCTCGCTACCGGATTGTAACCTGAGATAATGGATAGTTTGGGGAAACTTTTCTTTGAAGGAGCTAGAGAATATAAACATAGTTTTTTCCTGTGTAAAGCAAAGCTTTATGCATAGCCTAGGCTCATTACAGGCCGGCAATATCCATTGGTTTGCTGGCGCACAGTTTGAATGGGGAAGCCCTGAAGTTTTAGAGTAAAGAAGCACAAGAGGGAGGCGCCTGTGGCTCAAAGGAGTAGGGCACTAGTCCCATATGCCGGAGTTGGCGGGTACAAACCCAGCCCCGGCCAGAAACTGCAGAAAAAAGAAGCACAAGAGAATAGCTGAATTTTGACCTCCCAAGCTTAAAACAGGAAGAAATAGAAATCCTGAACAGACCGTTATGAGTAAATAAGATTGAGTCTATAATAAAAAACCTCCCAACATGGGCGGTGCCTGTGGCTCAAAGGAGTAGGGCACCGGCCCCATATACCAGAAGTGACGGGTTCAAACCCAGGCCCCCCAAAAACAGCAAAAAAAAAAAAAAAACCTCCCAACGACAATAAAAAAAGCCAAGGACCAGGTGGCACCCTTAGCTCAGTCATTAGCATTAGGGCACCAACAATGACAACTGCAACAAAAAAATAGCTGGGGCTCGGCACCTGTGACTCAAGCGGCTAAGGCAGCAGCCACATATACCTGAGGTGGCAGGTTTGAATCCAGCCCGGGCCCACCAAACAACAATGATGGCTGCAACCAAAAAATAGTTGGGCATTGTGGCAGGTGCCCGTAATCCCAGGTACTTGGGAGGCAGAGGCAGGAGAATGGCTTCAGCCCAGGAGTTAGAGGTTGCTGTGAGCTATGATGGCATAGCACTCTACCCAGGGTGACATCTTAAGGCTCTGTCTCAAAAAAAAAAAAAAATAGCTGGGCATTGTGGTGGGCGCCTGTAGTCCCAGCTACTTGAGAGGCTGAGGCAGGAGAATCGCTGAAGCCCAGGAGTTTGAGGTTGCTGTGAGCTGTGACGTCACGGCACTCTACCCAGGGCGACAGCTTGAGACTCTGTCAAAAAAAGCGGGGGGTTGGGGGCAGCACTTGTAGCTGGCCCCATATACCAAAGGTGGCAGGTTCAAACTCAGCTTTGGCCCAACTGCAAAACAGAAAAATAGCCGGGCATTGTGGCGGGTGCCTGTAGTCCCAGCTACTTGGGAGGCTGAGGCAAGAGAATCACCTAAGCCTAGGAGTTGGAGGTTGCTGTAAGCTGTGCGACGCCACAGCACTCTATTGAGGGCGATAAAGTGAAACTCTGTCTCTACAAAAAACAAAAAAAAAAGCCCAGGATCAGACTAATTCACAAATACTGCCAGACCTACAAAGAAGAACTGGTATTTATCTTACTGAAGGAGGGAATCATCCCTAACCTATGCTAAAATAAAACCAGGATCCTCATACCAAAGCCTAAAAAGGACAAAAAAAAAAAAAGAATTTAGAAATACTCCTTTTACTGATTGTTTTAGACGAGAGATGTCCTTGGCTAACGTGTTAAACTGGATGTGGGATGTCATAAGATTTTGAGAATCGAAAGTACAACAGATCATATAATTCACCTTCACCTGTGCATATGGAGGAAATGAGGTCCTAGTGAAATCAGGTACTTAATCTCTGCCAAAATTAGAGCCTAATTTGCTTTGTTCAGTACCAACTTGTTAAAAAAAGATCTTTAGAATACCTGGGTATCCTGGGCGGTTCCTGTGACTTATCGAGTAGGGCGCTGGCCCCATATACCAAAGGCAGTGGGTTCAAACCCGGCCTCTGCAAAACAGAAAAATAGGGCGGCGCCTGTGGCTCATCAGGTAGGGCGCCGGCCTCATATACCGAAGGTGGCGGGCTCAAACCAGGCCTCGGCCAAACTGCAAAACAGAAACATAGCTGGGCATTGTGGCGGGCGCCTGTAGTCCAGCTACTTGGGAGGCTGAGGCAAGAGAATTGCCTAAGCCCAG
This sequence comes from Perodicticus potto, assembly GCA_963574655.1. NCBI lineage: Eukaryota > Metazoa > Chordata > Mammalia > Primates > Lorisidae > Perodicticus > Perodicticus potto. Next base: position 8,669 of record CAUYRH010006297.1, read on the forward strand.
GAGCTGGAGATTGCTGTGAGCTGTGTGACGCCACGGCACTCTACGGAGGGCGATAAAGTAAGACTCTGTCTCTACAAAAAAAAACAAAAAACAGAAAAATAGCCGGGCGTTGTGGCGGGCACCTGTAGTCCCAGCTATTAGGGAGGCTGGCAGGAGAATCACCTAAGCCCAGGAATTGGAGGTTGCTGTGAGCTGTGTGATGCCACGGCACTCTACCCAGGGCGACAAAGTGAGACTCTGTCTCTACAAAAAATAAATAAAGAAATAAATATAAATAAAATAAAGAATACTTGGGTATCTAGCCAGGTGTGGTGGCTCACACCTGTAATCCCAGCACTCCAGGAGGCTGAAGTGAGTGGATCACTTGAGCTTAAGAGTTCAAGACCAGGCTCGGCACCTGTGGCTCAGCACGCTAAGGCGCCAGCCACGTACACCTGAGCTGGCGGGTTCGAATCCAGCCTGGACCCACCAAACAACAATGACGGCTGCAACCAAAAAATGGCCGGGTGTTGTGGCGGCGCCTGCAGTCCCAGCTACTTGGGAGGTGGAGGCAGGAGACTCGCTTGAGCCCAGGAATTAGAGATTGCTGTGAGCTGTGATGCCCCAATACTCTATCCAGGGTGACAGCTTGAGGCTCTGTCTCAAAAGAAAAAAAAGAGTTCAAGACCAGCCTGAGCGAAAGCCAAACCCCATTTCTAAAACTAGCTGGGCATGTGGCAGGTGCCTGTAATCTCATCTACTTGGGAGGCTGAGGCAGGAGGATTGCTTGAGCCTAAGAGTTTGACGTTGCTGTGGGCTATGATTTCACAGCACTCTTGAATGAGATTCTGTCTCAAAAATAGATAAATAAAATATCTGAGTGTCAGAACACATCATGAAGATATCAATAGCTATGTATCTTCATCTGTAAAATGAGGGTGATAATGTCTCCCTCACTGAGTCATTGGAAACTTTAAATGTGATCTAGAAATTTTTTTTTTTTTTTTTTTTTTTGAGACAGAGCCTCAAAGCTGTCACCCTGGATAGAGTGTTGTGGCATCACAGCTCACAGTAACCTCCAATTCCTGGGCTCGAGCGAGTCTCTTGCCTCCACTTCCCAAGTAGCTGGGACTACAGGCGCCTACCACAACGCCTGGCCATTTTTTGGTTGCAGCCGTCACTGTTGTTTGGCGGGCCCGGGCTGGATTCGAACCCGCCAGCTCAGGTGTACGTGGCTGGTGCCTTAGCCCATTGAGCCACAGGCGCCGAGCCGAGATCTAGAAAATTTAAATGTGATCTACCGAGGGTGACAAAGTGAGACTCTGTCTCAATAAAAATAATAATAATGGCTTGGCGCCTGTGGCTCAGCGGGCTAAGGTGCCAGCCATGTACACCTGAGCTGACGTGTTCAAATCCAGCCCAGGCCCGCCAAACAACAATGATGGCTGCAACCAAGAAATGGCCGGGCGTTGTGGCGGGCGCCTGTAGTCCCAGCTACGTGGGAGGCGGAGGCAGGAGCCTCACTTGAGCCCAGGAATTGGAGGTTGCTGTGAGCTGTGATGCCATAGCACTCTATCCAGGGTGACAGCTTGAGGCTGTGTCTCAAAAAAATAAAAATAATAATAATAATTTTCGTTTAAAACTTTTGTTTTTGTTTTGTTTTTTGTACAGACAGAGACTCACTTTATCGCTCACTGTAAAGTGTGGTGGAGTCACAGCTCATAGCAACCTCCAACTCCTGGGCCGAGGCAATTCACTTGCCTTAGCCTTCCAAGTAGCTGGGACTACGGGCATCTACTACAATGCCCAGCTATTTTTTTGTTGCAGTTTGGCCGGGCCAGATTTGAACCTGCCACCCTCAGTATATGGGGCTGACGCCATAGGCGCCACCCCATTTAAAACTTTATTTTTTTTTAAATAAAATGTTGGGTAAGCATAAGTCTGTATATGATATAGTCAGGGCTTGTAGAAGAATACTCTTTGTTCTTTCTGGGTACCACCGTGCATTTCCAGTGTCATATCATTTATCAGGTATTTGAGTATAGCATCCCAGACAAACAATATACAGAATGGAGCCGGACTATACAGAAGCAGGGGTTTCACCAGTTTTGGCTCCAAAGGGATACGCCTATCACACACATCAGTTTTCATCCCAAGAGACCAATGCAC